>JAGGAW010008866.1:0-10041 GCA_017657375.1 Termitomyces sp. T27 | reverse complement strand
TGTCCAATCAGAATCTGAAGAATCATCATTACAAACAGGTACAAAGAGTTTAACAAGAGCAATGAAGTTTCTCGGTAAGTATGTTTGTATGTGAGTACCTCACCTACGGAATGGAGAGCTTCTTGTAAGTATCTTATGCTCAGGCATGCCTGCATGCCAAAGGTAAAATTCCCACACCCCGCACAAAGTCCTTGAAACGAAACACAACCAAATGCATGCTCGCTGACAAAGCATCTACAATTTCGATCACTATTACGAGGATGTTAAGACGAGTTATTTATACCCGGAATCTCTCCGCGTCTTGTTAAATGTTTGTTGTTATTTGGAATTGGTATTTCTGGGGTTCCTATTGGTCCAAAATCCAAGAAAAACCCATAGTGGGGCATATCCTGTGTAAGGGGGGTAGCAGGTGTGTTTAATCCCCGTTTTCCTCGAAATTGTCTGGTTATTTGGAGGATTTCTCTGTATCTTCGCACTGATGCACGTAAAATAATTAATGTGAAATAAAAAAAAATTAATTATAGCGAGATAGAGTTTTCTGGCGTATTTTGCCCAGTCGGTGTCAACTCGATTAACGATCTCTTATTTTGAGGCCATACGGACGTCCTCTCCATCTCCTTCCTTATCCTTTGTCTCCTGACCTCTTTTACCCTCTACGATATCTATTGACGCTACCTTTTTTCTCACGTGTGCTGTCTGCATATCTTCCCGGTCGTATGTAAGGGATCTTTTGATGGACGTGCGTGTTAGTAATTTGGATCTCTTCATATCTTCCTCTTTGAGCTCTTTCATGTCCGCGTTCTTGATCATCGTCAGTATGGGTTTTTAGTGTATCTTGAACTCTACTCACAACTGACAGCCTGCCGTCCAGTTTTGTGATCCCTCGTAAGATCGGGAAGAAGTGGGAAACGGTGTCATTCGGGCGCTTGGACGGAATCGCCATCAGTGTGAACTGCACTTCCACTATATCCCCAAGCGCGAACATGTCGGGGTCGCATACCTCATACCTGCAAATTGGTGTGAGTAACTGAGCTTGGATTGCTTCCCGGTTGTATGCTTACCCTGCAATCACGCCTTCGTCGTCAACCACCATATTCTGGAACATCACCAGGTTCTCTTCCCCGAAAACTGATGACGTCCTTTCTGTGATTTCCTTAAGAACTCCGTTACGATCGATGTTCTCTGGAATCTCCACCGGGATGCAGAGTGATGCATCACTTCCTGTGGTAAGCAACCTGTTCCTGCACTGGATTTCGCGGAGTCCCTGAAAGTAGCGTGGCGTCCATGCAGCCAATGTCATGCTTGTAGAAGAATGGTTCATGAATGAGTGTAATTCCATGATCCTGTCAATCTGTTTGTCGAATAGTGTGCTGCCAAGGCCTGACACCCCGCATCGCTGGTACGTGTTGAACACCTCCTTTGTATCGTAATTTCCCGGACTAGCGAATATATAGTGCAACCATATCCTAAGTCAGTGTTGTGCCTCTGTCACTCTAGAGCACGTACTTGGCAGGTGGCAATGCCACAGAGGTTAGCACACCTTGCATGCGGAAAACTACCTCCTCGTCTCCTTCACAGTGGAATATCCTCACAAAGAAGGGCGCAGCTTCTCGTCGAACTTTAAAGCGCTTTATCTTGGAATTGTTAGTTTTAAACCTTTCGCCTGCAATGTGCTTACATTTGCCTCTAACAGTGCGATGCTGTGAGCTGCACTGACGTTTGTACGCTCGCGGATCCATTGGTCCACTTCGTCGCTCGCCTCTTTACGATCGTACGTGTTCTTCAGTCCGTGCGCGAAGTTGATGATCTTCGAAAGCATTGTTGGCAGACCCGTAAAAATTTCGTGGTGTAGAGCTTGTACGAACGGAAGCTGGTCAAGCGGTCGACCGGTCGATGATTTATTGCCTTGTCACAATGTGACTCGTTATCTGAATTGGTCAAGGTGGTTAACGTTGACCCGTGTCTAATCGGTGTAACCGTTTTAGGAATTTGAAAATTTGAAACAATTTAGTGGCCTTGCCTGTGATCAGCATATGTCATAGTTGTGAGTATCTTGCTTTTAGTGAGCAGTCAGCCCGTAGCATGTCTATTGTACGTTATCTTCTGTGTCTTCTACAGTCTCTACTTTGTGGTTGAGGCGTGCTGACTACAATGAGGTGTAGTTTTCATGGTTCGAAAATTGCTTCCGTGGCGCCGTGGCCGAATCGGGTCAATCAACCATGTGGCTTGTTCTTTTTAGATTCTCCTTTCTTGTGGAGCATATTGCTCATCTCGACGAAAGTGTAGTTCCTCAGCAATCTTGAGCCCTGAACTTTCATCTGCTCTGAGGTAATTAAGATGGTCAACACGCCTACTAATCCTTTCGTGTGTCTCTATTTCGATCCCCCCCTTCCGCCCTGATTGAAATAGTACTTTCTTGGCGGGCTTCGCCAAGAACATCTTGGTCTTCCTATTTGTTTAGGCGTTAGGGATAAGTCCAGTCACATCCCTCCTTCCCACCCACCCCTTTGATTTGGGAGCAGCTCCTTTTGGAAACACGGATGCCACTGCGTACCGAGTGAGCATCTGGCCACTCGGTTGGCCACCCTTTGGTCTCAACTACTAGAACCACGACTCTGTTGGGAGGCCTAGTCGAAGGTGTATGATGAGGTGAACACCTTTCTGTTACAGTTAACTATGTCTTGACTATATCACTCCTTATCCTCTATGTAAAGCCAATTCTCCGTGGCAGGGTCCGTTAGTAAACGTGGCCCAGGCGTTTACCTAGAAGATGTGGAGGTGCAGGCCAGTCAATATGCAATACCCCCCAAGTGTGGCGCTTTCGATCTTGCCCTTCAAGACCCACTACTTGTTTCGGACTATCCGTCCTTGACCAACGTCATGTGCGTTCCACTGGTTTTGGCGTGGTTTGCTATGACGATTAGTTTACAGAGGAGGCGACATGTTTGACTTGGATGGGAACAAGCCGCGGGTATTTTTCTTTGCCAGTCTTTGGATCGATGTCTGCCCGCGAATCGACATGAGGTAGGTTGTTCACCTTCCCTCCCTTAAAAAATTGACAAAGCACAGGGAGTTGTTTGACGTGCTGCGATTTCAGCACGAGCCTGAAACGCCCTTCATAAATCCCGCTCGAATAAATCCATCGTTGCTCCGTGTGCAGTCTTTTGCCCGTCCTCTCACTAGCTCTGTGGGTGGTTGGGACCGAGGCTTATTCGTCGATGACCGCATAGCAGTCGCACTCTCCACGATATATGTCACTCATTCGAGTTTAATACGTTCCGCGGTGGAGAAAAAATTCGTAGGGGGATATTTACATTCGCAGGAGTACCATCGAATCGCTGGTTGCCTTAGCATGGCATTCAAAAACAAACGGATGGTCATCAATGCGTATCGCTCTTCCTTTCCTTTTACCACTGCGCCTCAAGGTGTGTTAAGCGTGTCTCCGGTTTACTTCTATGACGCAACGCTCTTCAGAACCCTTGAATTCTCGGATTGACCTTGGAAAGTATTTCCTCGCAAACCGCGAACATGGTTTGTTGTACTTTGTTCAAATGGACCCGATCTGACCACGGATGACTTAGTCCCCGTATTCGATGCCAGCCGTTTCCGAGGAACATACGGACGCGCTTTCAATATACATGAATTTCTCCGCTACATGTCTAATCGGTCTCATGATTCCGTTAGTATATCGATGCACGAATATGGGCTTCGGCCTGTGCATGGGGAGATATATGGTGCTTGTGCAGTTGTCGCTCACAGTATAACTCTACATTCACGATTTTATGATGGGAGTCCTATTCAGCAACTTAGTTACAATGTATTGTGGGTACTGGTATTAGCATGGCCATGACAGTGACGTGTTCATGGCAATTGGTCGACCACAACTTATGATAAGTCATCGATACGTCGTTGATTTGAACGTCACGTGTATATAATTTCGTCATTGTTTGGAGTCCATGTGGAGCTCTTTAGGTGCTCTGTGATTATGACTCGGTCCGCTTTTCCATCCATTGTCCCGTATGTGCTTAGCCCTTGTGCTCCTATTCTCTTAGATGCATATGTAGCCTGTTCTATTCAGTCGGACGGAGAATGATCGATCGCCAGATGTCTATTTTTTTCCTGGGGCTTTTTGCGCTTTTGGTTTAACCCGTCCTACCCTTGAAAAAGCTGGGTTGTTACCTACTTTCATTTCACCTCTTCTCAGATGGGTTCCGACGAGTAAGTGTTTCTGTTGACATTGCCCTGCTCTTTTCTCATGTTCTGTGTGCCTAGATTGTCTCGAATGTTTACTCGACAGATGGCTACTCTTCAGTGTGTCCAATGCCCATGCTCGCGATTCGTTGTTCACACATTTTCGTTGGTAGACCTCCAGCTACAATTACCGAACATGTGCAACTTCAGAGCGACAGGTACGACTCTTGTGCCCTCTGAATGCGTCATGATTTTACTCTTCCAACAGGGGAAAGTACCCGTGAGGGGTCCTTAATGCTTACGAAAGTGTAGTCTGCCTCACCACCTTGATAGAGTTGTCGTGCCTATTAGCGGTAACGGGAAGTCTAAGGCCGAGCCGGATAATCGGTGAGTTCTTCGCGTTGTCTAGTTTATTTATTTTGTTGATATGTGGTCGAAAAGTAAGCGGCAAACATCGACTGATCCTGCCTCCGACGCAGAAGGAGACGTTCGACCTGCGCCGTATGTTGTGTTCTTCGTTTAGGCTAATTGTTGTTGACCGTAAACCGACAGCAAACGCGCAAAGGCACGTGTGTCTGTCATCTTGTCCGACAATGAGTCAGTTGTCTTGTGCTCCTTCTGCCCAGTTCTTCTGACTTTAGGTGCTTTCAGGGACACCGCAAAGGTCTTGCCACCGGAGTAAGTACTCCTTTCTTGCATTCTTCCACTCTTTGCTGATCTGTCCTTTAGTCATATCCTTCAGGAATTGTACGTGATCATTTTAATCGGTGGTTTAGTTGTTTACGACATGTCCAGCGGACTGTCAAGCGACCAGATAAAGTAGGCCTTTGTCACCTGCTTTCTCATTTTGCATCAAACATCCTTCAGGGAAATCTTACGCAAAATCGTGTCTACCCCCGGTGCGTTGGCTACTGTCTTAGGGTCGGAAGGAGTCCAGGAACAAGACAGCGTGTCGGGTGGGTACTACTTTCTGCTGCTGGTTCATCCTGTTTACACCGTATGTTCAGCCAATATTCCAACCCAGAGTGAGCGTTCTGTGTCTTCGCACTTGTACAATCTAAGTTCTGTCTCGATATAGGCCCAGGAAATGTATTTGCGACACCAGTAAAAAAGAAAATGGTTGCGTCGACCGCGCCTGTCACCCCCGGACACTGTAAGACTAAAACGTATCCCTATCTTCTGATCTAACGAGTTTGTACAGCGGATGGTCTTAATACACCGAAGACCACGAGCCATGGTGGGGCCCCTGCGTTACCAGCAGTGCTAGGTGAGACCTTCATTATTTAATTTTCTTGAACCGCGACATCTCAACAAAAATCGTTTTCGCAGGCACCTTGTCTCCTAGTGATGCGTTACTTACGCCTAGCAAACCACCCTCCCGGGGTATAGCATTTGCTAAAGGTGAGACATCAAGCAACATCCGCAGCCACCTCTGCTCACAAGTCAGAGAATCGTGCCAATCCAGTTCCTAAGATGGACAGGCCTATCGGAGATCCCTATGCTGTGCCCGAGCAATGCCAAGTCAATGATCCTGCTCTTCAGGATCCTTTATTGGCAGATGACTACAAACCAGGCTGCCTCGTAAATTTAGTGTAAGTTCTGACACTATCTCTTCCGCTTGATCTCTCTGATGTGTGACTTAGTAAAGGACAGTTCGTTGCTTGGAATGGTTCCATGGCGAACAATTTTTTCAACGCGAGGGATTGGTCCAAGGTCTGCCCCGACATTGATGTCAAGTACGTGTACACAGGCTTTGTCTCACCATCTTCTTTGCTGATCCACTTCTCCAGTGCAGTACTCACCGCCGTTAGATTTTCCAGTGTTCCTGGAACCCCCTACATCAACCCCTCTCGTGTCGACCCGGGTGCTTTAAATGTCCTTACGATGAGGTCCCGTGGAAAAGTCCGTCGTCAGCTGGCAGTAAGTACACAGCCTGCCATTGTATTGACTCCTATCTTCGCTGTTGAGTCCAATTTGCTGGCCCCTCCCTCCGACACTTCCCGGATGGCCAATACGAAATCGGTTTATGGTTTTTTGCACGGGCAAGAATATCAGCGTATGGCCGGTTGTCTTGCAATGGTGTTTCGGGAACCTTGCTTTGTTGTCTCGATGTTCGAATCTAGGCTTGGCTTTTCAACAATTCCGCAGAGTGAGTGGTACCTTCCCGTTTGTCTTTGCGGAGTGTTGATGTTGCATGCTATCATAGGCACGGATCCCTATGTCTCTCCAACTAAAGGTTCGCGCACCTCTTATAAGGGGAGTGGTGGTGGGAGCACATTCACATCCACTACCTTTCGTATGACAACCGAAGACAGTGAGTGAATCTTAGAACACCTGTCTTAATGGCCTGACGCGTCCTTTGCTTCCAGTCCCTATCTACGACGCTTCGGGATACCTGTCAGCTAAGGGCAAAACGTTCGACCTGAACTATTTCATTACTACTTTGTCTCGGACGTTTGGTGACGATGTGCAAAGGGCAGCCGAGCACTTTGGTTTCGTACGCATCGAAGAAGAGATAAAGGGTGCTTGCGCTATTGTCGCTCACAGTATTAATGTAAGCCCTTACAAGCGGGATGACGAGGATATTCAGATACTCAACCTCAATATCCTCTGGGTTATCGTGCTTGGCTGGGACGGCGGTAGCGATGACGAAGATTGATGCCGGTCTTCCTAGTAATAGACTATCATAAAAATTCAGTACACATTTAGAAGCTACATGTATGAACGACTTTTATATACTGCGTGTTAACGTGCTGCATGTTAAATCAGTGGTACAATATCAGTGCCAGAAGTGATCGACCGATCGACGACTTGATGTGTGCGGCAGCCATCCCCCGATGCAAAAAAAAAAATTTCTACTCAGCAACTCGGTTAAGGATTAACCGGTACTTCCCATGCTCCATACTGCATATGTATAAGTACCCATAAAAATGAACTCTATCGACGCCTGAACCGCCATTAGCATAAGCGACAGCTGCTTCCTGATACGCGCTCGTTATGACTCATTCAGCAGTTGGTGGATACTTGTATAGTGGGGCCTTTGGTATGTACAAAGTCTCGCTGCAAGCTCCATGCTGATCCATATGAAGGTTCACTGGGCTCCTTGACTCTCGATAGCTTTAGAGAGATCATGTCACATATGCCCATCAGTGACTTGATGCTGCTTGGCTCTACCTCCCACTACATTCGTCATTACGTCGAGGATCAGGTCAGACACGTCGTCTACAGCATCCTGAACAAAGCGAAACTTCCACCTGATCGTTTCTTGCGACTTCTGTATTTGACCGATAGCGTCATTTCTGGATCTGCCGCCCTGCTTGCCGTTACACCGGCAATGTTCAATCCCAACGATATCGACATTTACGTGCGAGCCGGCGATGATGCCGAAGTCCTGCTCATGCTCCTGCAGACCGACTTCGCCATGACTATAGTCGACGAGCCCGACTTAGATATCTATACGCATATGATTGGCGAAATCAAGAAGGTTTACACCCTGGTGTACGAGGACCGCCGCGCAAATGTGATCGTTTCTTACCGACAATCCATGTGTCCCATCTTCAGTTTCCACTCCACTGCAGTGATGAACTGTATCACTGGCACTTCGGTTTTCTGCGCTTATCCTCGCTTGACGTGTACCTATCGGAATCTTATTAACGACGTCGCATCAAGGAAAAATCATGGGTTGGAAGAGAAAAATTGGGCAGGCATTCAGAAGTACATCGGTCGTGGCTACACCTTTGCTCTGGATCTGCAGTCGTGGCCTGACCTTGGTGACCACAAATGTGATGAGTGCTTCTATTGCCCTTATACACTTCGTTCTCCTCGTGATGCCGGTTGCTTGTGGTTTGATTTTGATGTCAGGGACGGCAGGCGTCGTCCATATTGCAGCTGGGTATTACGCGAATAGATTGGGCAGATTATGTACCATTCAGTTACCATAGTTACAGGCTTTTGTCCTTTATTTCAGTGTATATAGAGTGCCAACAATGATTCAGAATCAATGCGGCCATTGCACGTGAGATCTCGCATCATAGGTTTAGAACGCGTCGGGTACCGGATCCTCTCCTTTTTTTTGTCTGTATCCGAAACTTTGGTGTACTTCTTCTCCTGACTCTCATTGTCGATTTCACTAGACATGGAAGGCGACACTTCTCACATGCGCGTTGGTAACAACCCGTTCAATTCTTTCGGGTGGTTCACCAATGTTGTGCCGAGCATTTTGGATCTTCCCGGCCACTTTGGGCCGTCCAGCGATGTTTACGTATATCTGCTTTCTACAACCACCGTCGACGATTGCTTAACTTGCTTTGACTTAAAGGAACTAGCGTTGCTCCTTGACCGGGAAGAGAATAAACCTCACGTCCTCCATAGTGATGATCCATTCTCGTTATTCCGAGGCGAAGTAATTGGAGATCCGGCCGTTTCGACAGTGACTGTTGCTAAACGTATACGTGAAGCTCGTTTTGAAACTTTGAAGTTGTACAGACTTCTGGACGTATATAGTATGATGTCGGGTGACCCGGTCCGATCCAACTTGCCAACCTCTGTCGCGTTGGTGCCCTTCCACCAGAAAACGGCACGTACCATCTGGAGTTTAAGCCACTGAACTGTTGAACTAACTGGTTCTTTCAGCCACTCGCATCTCTGAACGAACTACAAGAGGTCATTCGAGATTTTAGTGCAGGCCTAGAAAAACATCTTGCTTCTGTTCACGATACCTCGCGCGGTATAGAAGTCAACCATATTGCATCGGGTACAGACCATCTGTTGTCGCTATACAGCGAATTGGTCGATAGGGAGGGAAAACGAGATGTCACCACTACCCTGATTAATTTGACCACAGCTGCGATACATATTGGACTTATTTTGAAGGTTAGCTTCTGTTGCGCAACTTATAGGTCTACCTATTCATATGGTTTGTTAGGGTCACATGAACATACCTTCTGACTTCCATGAGGTTGGCAAACTCTTGGTTGAACAGTACGTCTTCTTTCCATTTCTATTGCACATGGTGATGACTGTTTGCCTAGGGAGAGAGATGGGAACAACACAGTGCTTAGCCTCATATCAGATCGTGCTCGTAGTAGTCGAAGGACTCGTCATTTTCACAACCAGCTTGACCTAGCATTGTCGATTTCGCCATTACTGCTACTCCTTCCTCGCGAGTATCCAGAGATTGCTGGCAAAGAGAGACTGATGGAGGTGCGTCATCTATTTTCGTTCAAGAACCATGCTTAATCCTGTAAGACATGGTCTATTCTTGGAGGTGTTGCTCGACCGTCTGCTCTGTATCAGGCAGAGCAAGAAATCTGGAAGATTCTATTCACCACCGCCCGAGGAGGGAATCTCTTGGATGAGTTAGCAACCAGTTTACCAGAACTAACCAGTCTGGCAGCTGCTGCCACACGTTCGTGGGTTGAAGTTTATAGGGTTCCGACAGGTAGCCTTATATTATCGCATGTGAATTCAATATCGGCTTATCATACTCATTCTCTTACCAGAGACACGTTTAGCATTGATTGGACCTGAGTCTTCTTCTGGAGGTAGGATGGTGTCCTCTATAGGTGACACCACTGATCGGTGTTGTAGTTGATGCAGACAGTGGAGGACACTCTGACGTGCAAAGGGGGGATGACAACGGTGCAGACGGGGATGACGAAGGTGCTGATCAGGACGATGGATCAGAAGAGGACAATATATCAGACAAGGGGAAGGATCATGGTAAGCCTTTGTACCCTACATATTTCTATAATGCTCAACATAAATGTCAGGTGAAGGTACTCAAGAAAAGGAACATAGGACTCAGCTTGGTAAGTTGGGATCATATAATAACTTGTATATAACCTGTTT
>JAGGAW010008865.1:0-10086 GCA_017657375.1 Termitomyces sp. T27 | reverse complement strand
TTATGTACATACCATTCCTATGTAACACTCCGTCATGGCCTCATGACCAACGGACGACAGATCAAGGCAGATGAAGCTCAAACGTTCCACGTATACTAATCAACCTTAAGGTCAAGATATAAGTACGCTTGGACTAAGTCTCTCCTTCTAACAAACTCCTAAGTATCTGATATGGCTCAGTTTGCTGCGACCTCTCGAGCGTATCCTACTTTGATTCAGGTATGCCGGAAGTTGTATACGCCGGAGCAATGCGTTAACAAACGTTGACCAGATTGATCCCTTTGTGTAAGCCGTGTTGCTCAAGTAGAACTCTATTTATCCTTAGGCAAATTCAAGTCTCGGAGAGACCCAAAAGGTATGGCGACCTGCTTCGCTTGTTATTTCCTGCTCGAACACCCTTGTATAGGGTCTCCATAACCGTTGGCAGCATGTTACTATGTCACAAACACTTTCCATACCCTGATGTATCTGTGAAGTATGGATATTCCTGCGTACGCGACGGTGAAGCCTGGAGAAGTAAGTGTGTTCCCTGTTCGTTAGAGATGCCATGTCTGAAGAACCAATCTTCATCCATATCTTCAAAATTCAATGTGTCGGTAAGTGACACCTTGAACAAAGATTCTTATAATCATCATCTAAGTACCATCCCTCCCCACAGACTGGACGGGAGGTAAAATTGGTAACAATGACTGTCTGTACTCATCAACGCTTTCTTTCGGCTTGACTTTTGACGCTCGGTCTCCCAGATGCTGATGACATCAAGAACTTTGACCTGCGTACCGCCCATTACATCTCCGGGCCAATTGGAGTAGAAGGTGCCGAGCCAGGAGATTGCCTCGTCGTTGAAATCCTTGACGGTTTGTGTCTCTTGAAGGCAGACAGTAGCATGCTCTCCTGATTTCAACTAGTCAATTATTTCGAGAAGATGCCCTGGGGATACACTGGCATCTTTGAGCTGGAGAGTGGTGGTGGCCTCTTCGGTGAGCCTTCATTTCATACGTTTGATCCCCATGGAATTCAAATGTAACCAACATACAGCCACAGAATTCAATGACAAAGCCGCCAAAGCGATCTGGGACCTGGAAGGTATCTATGCCACCTCGAGACATATTCCTGGAGTACGCTTCGCCGGTATCACTCACCCTGGCATCATCGGGACCGCGCCCTCCGCTGAGCTGCTTTCTAAGTGGAATGAACGTGAAACCGATTTAATTGCGCGGTATTCTAATTCTGTCCCTCCTGTCGCATACCCCCCCGATCCCCGGGGCGTATACATTGGCCAGGATATTCCTGAGGTATTAAGGGCGAAGATTGCGAGGGAGGGTGCAAGAACCATTCCTGGACGTGAGAATGGTGGTAACTGCGATGTACGTTCCTGCCTCTTAGCTTTGGTTGGGAATAATTCTAACCTTTGCCTAGATCAAGAATCTCTCCAAGTATGTCTATGCTCCCTGGTTTCAAGATTGTTTTCTCAATGTATTGCTCAGGGGTTCAAGAGTTTATCTGCCGGTCTTCGTTCCCGGTGCCAACTTGTCTGTTGGAGACCTGCACTTTTCTCAAGGCGATGTAGAGTTCATTTCTTATGAACCATCCGTACGACTGACCTTATACTTCATATTTCAGGGTGAGATGACAACAGCCATAGAGATGGCTGGAATCGTAACACTCCGGACTGGCATCATAAAGGGCGGTGTTGAAAAGTTCGGGCTGATAAACCCCATATTTTTGGCATGATCTTCTTACCTCCCATCTCTGCTGCACATCAGCTAATCTGATCCGTTGCAGCCATCTCCAGTTAACCTACAATACACCCAACAAGTTGTGTTCGAGGGCATTAGTGCTGATGTTCACGGAGATGGAAAGCAGTACAACATGGATGCAACGGTTGCCTATAAACAGGCTGCATTGAATGCTATTACTTACCTCGGCAAGGTTTGTCAATCACTGATGTCTGGCTGCATGACGACCTTAATATTATGTAGATTGGCTACAGTGAGACGCTTTTACATCTTCATACCGGTAAAATGACAAGTATCCTTTTAGCGCGCGAACAAGCCTACTTGCTCCTTTCCGCAGCACCGATCGAGAGTCGTGTCAGTGCTATCGTTAACTCGCCAAACGCCTGCGTAACAATAGGCGTACCCACTGCCATCTTTGACCAGGTTTGTTTCGTTCCTGTTTGTAATCTAGGCACTAACGACAGTGCCACATCAGGATATATTGCCGAAACCTGAAGGTTTCACGAAGCGCGATTTTGGTCAGTGCGCGATCAGGAGCGATGGAGTCATCTAGACTCGTCAGGGATGTCCCCTTTCATGCAAGTTGGCAGTGAGAAGTAATGATACTAAGTGTTCGAGCGCAAAGTATATCGCCTTCTTATTCCGATATATTCTGTCTTCAGCGATTATATATACAGTCTGTGAATGTTGGTTGTACAAGGAACTGACTGTCTACCAGTTTGAACGACCTATCTGCTATTGTCGGCATGTAAACAAGGAAATGAGGATTGCGTTTTAATTTTTCCCACTAAGGCCTTTCCTTTTTGCTCCGCGATTACGCAAACACCAACACAACACGACGTCGAGTATTCCCTGGCACTGGGCATCAAGTGGGCCTCGAAGTCCTTCGAAAGGCTACAGGTACCATGTAACTGAGACTGTTAAAGATGCACTGCTAAGGTAGGATCAAATTCCCCTCAGCGTGGTAGGATGGTTTGTCCTTGGTCGAAAGAAATTTAAACAGAAGGCGAAACCACTCGGATCGTCTATTATGATCATCTAGCTTTACAGGCACCACTCCAACTTCAACATATGGTAACGTTGCTAATTTGGACGGAACTTTGAAACTTTTAGACTGATCCACATAGAGTCATGATCCATACATTACTTCGAACGAACGGATATTATTAATGTCCTCGCGGAAAGGGTCTTATAATCAAGTTCGACGTTCATGATAACGAGCGAGTCGTTATTAAGACATGTTAGACCTCAAGAAAGTCCGGATCTTCTTCCAATAGGAGATCCAGGAAGGTAAAGAAAGATGCCGCAGGAAACCCAACCACGTTGTGATAATCACCCTCAATCTTGCGAATCAGAAGACCTCCCAGTCCCTGAAGATCATCTTGAACAGGCCAATGATTAGAGCGAAGAGAGAAATCACCTGAATAGCGAAACCCCCGGCTCGGTCGAGACCTTCCCCGTTCTCGACGTAAGCCTCCACTACATATCGAGGATTGTCTGAGAAATAAACCAGAGTTCGTTCGTCCATAAACCTTCGATAGATCAGAACATAGTTCAATCCGGACATCGAATCAATCACTTCATCTGATATCCAGGAGCAGTTAAAACTGGGTACACTGCAAGAGTACAGGTGAAATTTGGTTTGACGGAGACTTGGCTGGTTGTCATCGTGGCTTACCCACTACAACACCAGTCACGACCTCACAAACACCTCCGTTGATGTCAAGGAGCATGCGGAGGTTATCCTCTTTCGAAATCGGCTTTTCTAAAAGCTCCTGATTATGGCCTGGGAGTACAGAGTATGAGACATCGGAGGTAGAGGGCTGGACATGAGTCAAGACCACCGTGTCAGCTGGTCGTCAGTTACGCTAGTAAATATACTGTGAGATGTAGATTATTATCCACTGACCAGCAATGACAAGATCAGGTGGATTATCAGGATCTTCGCTCTGTAGTTCATTAGACCATAAACAGGCAAGCGCTTGGGAGTACACACCACTAATCTTTCATACACCTCAACGGCCTTGTGTGTCGCCGTTGCAACTGGATATTCATGTATATCAGCAAATGAACTAGGTGGCAAGTTCTCTTCGAATTTAGAAGGAACAACATCTGGTACAATTCCCTAGAAAGAGAGAGTCCTATAAGTTGAAGTATATCAGCAGGGTCAGCACGTACGAATGTACGGAGGATCTCTTGCCTTCTTGGGCTGTTGGATGCAAGGACAATCCGTTTTCCTTCCAGTTTCTTAATGACTGGAAGCTTCAGAGCAGTAGGCAAGATATGGTTGGGCATCGCTGTGGACGATGAGGAGTTGTTTTTGGGTCTTTCGGACTTTCGTGAAGTGACGGATGACGATCAGGCGATTACGATCACGTGCGTGTTGCGTGTCTTGCATCTCCAATTTTATCGTCAATCGTCAAAGCCGTCGTCAATGATGTCTTCAGGTCTGCAAGTTTGATTCACCAACAGACAAAGTGTGTTCATCAAGTTCTACCGTGGCTACCATACTCACACTCTCGCTGATAGCCTTTACTTACCAAAATGCGCTTCAGAACGTCAATTGCCAATGTTGACACCTTTTTCAGTGAGCTTTGAAGCTGAACACGTATGCAACGCGTTGAACGGGAAAACCCCGACAAGAAATAATTCAATCCATCGAAAAATTGCAGAAGAAATGTATAATCAGGTTCACGGAGACGAACATGCACATAATCTGCAATCACGATGCGAATGAGGGGGGAATCCAGGTCTGGTCGTACGTCTGACGATTTCCCCACAAGTATTGTCATCAAACGAGTTCAAATCAAAGGCAGATAAAGGTCGATGCTTTATTTACTGGGTACCGCATCCAGTCCAACGCAGACAACGAGATAACAATGTCGATCAACTCTGAAGCTCTGCTCGCAGCTCTAAAGTCCGCCTCGTCGTCCAGCACATCAGCATACGAGACAGAAGAGGTCATAGTGAAGCTTGCGAAGAAAAATGCGCAAGCTGTGCTCACATTTGAAATTAACGGTCTAACAAGAGTCGGACGTAAGGTCCGTGTGTCGCACGATGTAAAGATAGAAGTTATGCGCCCCGCGGATGTCGCGAAAATGAATGAACCGATGTGTCCTGAGCCTGACGTGAGTTCTTTACCTAGTCCTTTTCATGTGTTTTCATGTGTAGTGTGTCACTGATGCTAACTTCTACAGGTGCACATATTGTTGCCGCCATTGCAGAAGCTTAGGACCGTTGTTGACAGGATGAAAATTATGTCGGATATCCTTGCTGTACGGGCGAATAATAGCGGTGTTCTTCGGTTATCAATCAACACCGAAACTGTAAAGGTCGACACGGAATGGAAAGGCTGTACTAACCCACAAAGTGCGTCTGTCTATCTCTTTCGTCGAGTCCTTTTGAGAAGCGAATATTTGTTTCTTAGCCCAAAATAGGCGAGAAGAGCCTGAAGAGGCTCGAGATTCAAACGAACTCTTCAGCGTCCTGGTTTCTATTCGGAGTTTCCTCAAATTTTTGAATAGCCATGTTGTCTCAACTACCACGATTGCATGTAAGTCAAGTTTAGGTTTTCGTTCTTTGATATGTGAACATGTAAATCGCTACAGGCATTTGTCAAAATCACTGTATGATACTCTATGTCTACATTGGTGACGTCGCTGACGCGGGAGGAGTGCTGACGTTCTATATTCCTGCAATTATCGACGACGAAATATGAGCTCTAGAGTAGTTATACCCCGAATGCAAGGATACCCATTTGTCGACATCTTATTAACTGTACAGTTCTTGGAGCACGATAGTACACAGCAACACAATTGTGGTCTATGTCTGATGCTGTGGAACGCGGAGAGAACATGACGTACCTACCCACGATAACTGAGATTAGCAACGATACCTGACATCCAAGAGGCAATCGGCGCTTACGTATATAGTCAATCTTTAGTCTGTTTTATTCAAACCTCGGTTTATCCGACGAAAAGCAGATCGGGAAGCGTTTAAGAGGTAGAAAAATGCCATCCATATGATGAATAATGTTCCAAATTCCACATAAGCCAGATCACTCAGAGTTCCGGTCGGAACGCGCACGAGATCAGGAGAACCAGAGCCATGATGCGCAATTGAAAGAAAATATGCTGATTGTGGATCGAACAGAGATGAGACCTCGCTTGGAAGACGTGGTAGACTTGATGATGGGATGGATGATGCGCCTGAGGGGAAAAATTGGTAATGAGCTAGCTGTCGCAAGAGGCGTGCATCAGACGCAGCCTCACCGGTAAGGGGGCATTCAAGAAAACCGGTGGGCCAAGCAAGATCTGCCGTATGGTAATCCGATGACCGGTTATTGGAAAGATCCCCGTAGCGTAGGTGTAAGGGTAATTTTACGTGAACTTTGTGTTTGTTATTGGTACGGTGCACATTGAGGAGAAGAGAAGAGTCATTTTGTGACAGTGCGCCTACTGGAAGTTCCAGATTTGATGTACCCCAGTACCTAAAGCTATAAGATGCTTCATGATGTGCAAGTTCATACGGATCCACGAAGATCAGGGGTGAAAGAGAGAAATATAGATACAGAGAACAGCTGGAAAGACACTTTGTTTCGTCCAAGGTTATGATAGTGTCTGATACTGGATGGTAGCCATTCTGAAGGATGGAATGAACCAACAGCGGCATGGGATGATGAGACAGTGAACACGTTTAAGTCGAAGAAATGGAAGCTTTAGAAAATATGTACAATCAATCAAAATAAAATAAATATTTTTCGTTAAAAACGGGCGGTAAGTTCGGAGACCTTGCCGGTCAAGAAAGAAGGAATTCCTTAGAAACCACGGCATGGACTGAAACCTTACGGTCGTTCAGTTAGCATCGAAAAAACCTGTGATAACAAGGTACGGCCCCGTGTCTACACATAAATTAACTTCTATGTCAAATGAAGAACAACTTCAAATCATTGACAGCAATGGTAGTTGATCAGTAAATACCATTAAGACAGACAAAGCGATTGTGATTTGACTAGGATCATCGATGCAAAGTCGATGCATGATCTACCACCGCCTGCCTGAAGTTGGGTTTAGTGGTACTGAAGGTGATACTTCATCATACGCACAGGAGTCGTGTCACCGGTTAGTGAAAAGCCCAGGAACATCTTTCATGTCCAAAATGTGTACGCCTGCTTCTTCCAGCTCTACCTCGACTTCAGCCTCAATGCGATTGGCCGGGGTAAAGCCGCCACCATGTAGTACCTCTATCCTATCTTGTGTTGCATGTGAATCTCGGATTATCAGGACCTCGTTACCCCTCTTCAACGCGTCAGTACAGGTTGCTCTAATCGCGTAATCCGTGAGGAATCCTGCAACGATGATCTCGGCATCAGTAGGTATGATATCCCCCAGACTTGTCCCCGCGAACGCGTTGTTTTTTCGCTTATCGATGACCAGCTCGGAAATTTCTACTTCGAAGATAAGCTCCCACCCTGGCGCCTTTGGCTCGTCCAAATCGCCCGGGTCACCGCAGTTTCGAACGTGGACAATGAGAGGTTGGGGGTGTGCAAGACGTGCATGTGTGAGGACGCATGAGATGTTTTCTTTGACTCTTTTAGATGCTGGGACACCACCCTCTAGCGGGTCAAGTAGCATGAATTGTTGAATGTCGAGTAGTAACAACACTCGTCGAGATGCTAATGCGATATGACGCGCTTCCTGTTCAGACAATGTCATTTGAGACGAGGACTTTATCAGCTAGTACAACGAGTATCCTGAAATTCGCAGAGGGGACGACGGGTCTGAAGCAAAGATACGCAGAGGCCACGACTATGAAGATATTAGTCAACCAGAAACTGGACCAAAGATTGCTAAGTGCAGAGATAGACGAAATAGACCACGTGGTAGTCGAGGCGCCTGGCTCCTGGACCGCGGGCAAAATGATCGGATGATTAGATCCGGGCAATGTGTTATGAGCATTGACAACGTTGGGATCGTTCCTCAACTTGGACTTTTATGGAGAGCACTGAAACGCTTGACAGAACTCAGGGAAGATGGAAACGTTGCAGCATAATCAGGATCCAGATAATCAACGTTAAGACAGCGGCGTGCGGTATCAATTCCCTAGGTATCCGAGGAGGAACGAATCATAAACTAAGGACGCAATGGAAGCCTTGAGACTGTCCAAGCTGAGCTGACCGTTAGGAACAAGATGCTTATTACAAGAGGGTTCGATCAAAAAATTTGAGATTGATCTAAGAGGTTAAGGAAAGGAGTAATTGACTCAGGAGACCAGGCTACCCAATTATGGTAGAAAGAATCCCTGAAATGGCCATAATTGTGGAGGCTCGGGAAAGACGTCCAGCGTTACTGGCTTAGGATACACAAGGTCTCATATCCAGGGCAGTGGTAGAGGCAAATACCTCAATAGTTGTATTGGAGCATTTAGTGAACCCTAAAAATGAGCGCCACAACGAGTTGTCACCAACGGTGATTGACCGTCGCTCCATCACATCTGTTCGACGTCAACGACTCGGAGGTTGTTGTAACCAAGGTCCTTAAAAAAACTTCACAACCAAAAGTGAGTGATAAATCGCCGAGATGCTCATCGTATCATTATTCATCTTCCGTTCGATTGTCAAGACAGCGAGTTCTCGTATGTCAAACAGAAAACCTTTAACGTCGGATCTAACGCGGGCAGTTATTGCGAAATACTAGCCCATAACAAGCAAATCCTACATAAAAAAGATCGTCAGATATATCTTGCGCCTTGATGTCTTGTCATCATCTCAAGGGTTTCAGTATCAATGCCGAAGACCTAGATCGAGCATAAGTGATAAAAGGTACGAACGACTCGGCCACACAGCTTGCTCAATTTACTAATGTGGGAAGACTTCCGGATAAAGGCGAGCTAAAACGGTGCACTTAGGGGTGTTCCTAAGCGTTGCGACGCAAGGCATAGGCTGAAATAAATCAAGAAAAGGATCTCCAAATGTATCTGGAAACGTTCGAGATAAGATCGGCGTGGTGAGTAATAAAGTTGTCCTGAATCGACCATCAAGGTATCGGCGAGCGAAAAACCCTGTAGGAGATAAAGCTCTGCGAAAGAATTATACTTATGGCGTTCCGGGGACCTGGTGTGCGAATGGTCCGAGACCATAGAAATATCGCGGAAATGTGTCCACTGCAAAATTACTACTTAGAAGTAATGGCCACGATCAACCCCAAGTCCGAGTCAGTACAACATAATTAAAATATTCATGAAGCTTTCCGTCTTCATGTTCTTGAATACCATTTAAATACCGTTTCAATTATATAACGCAATGCCGTTGTATACATTCGAACCCCAACACACTAATTGAATAAACATCATCAATGGGGCAAGAAGCCGTGAAATCGGATGACCAACCAACACCTTGAAGTTCTTTAAGCCTTGCAATCCTTTTTGTGTCTTGCCCAGTCAGCCTTTTGGCATTTCCGACCAGGTGGCTGGCAGTACACAGCTTTCTTGCACCGAACACACCTCAGCAGCTTGATATCTTCCCGCCCACAGAACGTGCAGCACGCCTCTCCTCTTGCCGCTCGTCTCTTATCCTCCCTATCCAAGGCCACTTGAAGCTCCTTGCTGCTCCTTGCGACGATCTTTCTCACAGTCCATCCATCCGTGTCTTCGATATCCACGTTACCACCATGAGACAAGAACCACTTGAAAGATGCCGTTGCTTTTCTTATCGCCTCTGGGTTGTTAAACTGGTAGATTTGGCATATCTCCTGAGCAACAGTGCACCCGTACCGGTTCCTGTGATTGACGTCGCCGCCTGCGTCGTATAGTATTTGCGCATATTCGAGATCGAATCCGGGTTTGGTGGAGAAGCAATGGGATAAGGCTGTTGTTCCAGAGAGGTCGACGCCGTCCACAAGCACTTTGGTTGTGTTGATTAGGTACCGCGCGATTTCTAGGTATTGAGAGCGGTTGCTCGGAAGGATCTGCATCATGAGACCTAGAAGATTGTAAATAGGTGTTTTTGTTGGTCCTCAACGAAGTTCGTAAAGTTCTTTGGAGGCAGCTGCACAAGCTACGTTGTTGGCCTCCTCGCCTTCGGGAAATCCTGTTTTTTTAAGTTGGTCCCCTACACGCAACATGAAGTTCATTTGAACCAGCATGAGATGACCGCTTGCTAAATATATTTTGTCCGAAATCGTCCAGATCGCGGCCAGGCTCCATACAGATGGAACTGAAGTGGGTTCTCAGACGCTGAGATTCGAATCCTTTGAGCATCTCGTTGGTCTTGATGAGGTCTTCTATTGGGCTTTGAGGAAGTAAATACGGAAGGGTCACGAGAGCAAGTCTCA
Organism: Termitomyces sp. T27; assembly: GCA_017657375.1. Taxonomy (NCBI): domain Eukaryota; kingdom Fungi; phylum Basidiomycota; class Agaricomycetes; order Agaricales; family Lyophyllaceae; genus Termitomyces; species Termitomyces sp. T27. Next base: position 17 of record JAGGAW010008865.1, on the reverse strand, counting down.
GAGTAAGTTGACTCACC
>JAGGAW010008863.1:0-10132 GCA_017657375.1 Termitomyces sp. T27 | reverse complement strand
GAAAGGTCAGCAGTGACTAGGGTAGAAAGGAGCTTCCCAATGGTATTGAGAAGACCAATGGGTCTGTAAGCCTTAGCGACATCATAGGCAGGTTTCTCTGGTTTCCTAAGGACCAGAGTGAGAGACTCCAGCCAGCTGGCATGGTAGACCTCCAGCTCGAAGACGGCTCTGAAGATGAAGTAGAGATGGTCAAGCAGAGTCTCAGCACAGTGTTTGAGGACGATGTTGGGAATGCCATCAGGCCCTGGGGCCTTGAATGGGGGGAGCCCTGCGATTGTGGCAGCAATGTGCTCATGGGTAAAGAAGGGCGCATCAGGCAGGGGCTCAGAGTATGCAGACAAGGGGATAGAAGGGGTGGCAGGAGGGGGAGGGAAGAACAACTCAGCTAGTGCCTCGGCCTTATTGACATTGGATGTTGCCATACCAGGAATGCCGTCGACTACCGTCTTGAGATCTGGGACTCTGTCGCAAGAGAAATTCAACAGCTCGTGGACTGCATATTTGTTGGCCAGGTAGATCTGTTTTGCATCAATAGATTTGAGCCATTCTCACCAGTGATCCTCCTTCGCTGCTTTGATCTTAGATGCCATCTCACGGGAGAGGCGAGCTGCCTCAGCCTTGGATGGATGGTCAGGTAAGTCGCAGAAGTGAAAAGCCAACCTGTTCCCATGGTCCCTCTGGGCCTTGAGCCTTCTAAGGTGATCATTCCACCATCTTTTGGTATAAGGGCAGGGCTTCTTCATCAGAACAATATGCTTGTCTGTGATGACCTCCTGTATGACGAGGGTGAGTGCAGAAACTTTGGAGTCAAATTCCACCTCTGTGGTGATGCACTCTGCTGGCAGGCAGGCATCAAGATGCTCCTTCAGAGCCTCATTGAACCTGACCCAATCAACAGACCGGAAGTCCTTGGATGGGGGGGAGGAGGAGCAAGGGACAGGGAGTTCAATCACTGTAACAATAGGTAAGTAGTCAGTTACAGGGAGGTGCAGAGAGGGTATGACGTCACAGGAGACAATGGGATCGACGTCTGTATGAGAACACCAAACGTTATCTAGCCTAGTCCATCGGTCCCCTGCGGTTTGCAGAGTGGGGAGGCCCAGGAAGAAGGAGAGCTCCATCTTGTACTCCATCAGAATATCGAGAAGTGGCTGTATGAAGTCCTTGGGACTATTCAGGTGATGGTTGTTCTCTAACTCCTACATTGGATGGTGTCTATTAAAATCCCTGACCTAGAGCATGAGGTCAGAGGGAGAGGGGCAAGCCAAACGAAAGGAAGAGGAAAGAAAGGAAGAAAGAGAGAAGATAGCCTCATTGTGTGAACAGTCGTTATAGACGTTGAACATGGCGAGTGACCTGAAGTCACCCATAAAGCAAGCAGCCATAATATCTGTAGAGGGAATTGTTAGTGGTGTGAAGGCATCTGTGGAGATGTTAGTATTAATCAGTAGGACTGAACAGGAGCAGGTGCTCCTGTCACGTCTATGGTCAGAGGGATATATGGCTCTCCAGGAGCTGGAGGCCTTGGTGTTACCCAGGTGGTCAAAGTACGGTTCTTGAATAGCGAGCACATCCCACTTCGCAGGGTCCGCTGAGTTTAGCATTGCAGCTTGTGCTGTGTTAGATTTTCAAATGTTCTGTTGCCACACGCAAAGCTTGCTGGGTGCTTTGGGAGGGACATGGTTCATCAGTTGGTGAAGGAAGACATGCCAGCAGCTCAAGACTTCCTCTGAGTCCCTGGTTGGGAGATGAAGCCAAACTCTCCCAGGTCACCCAGACAGCTCAGTGCCCTGCTGCTTGCCGGCGTTTTCTGCGCCAAGGAATGATCTGTGGGCTGTGGGTCAGGAGGAGGAGAAGGGGAGATCTAGGGCTGGGTCAGCGGTGGGCTGGTGGGTGAGCCTGCCACTGCGCTCTTCTTTGGGGGGGCCACCACCCATGTTGACGGGTCAGTCGACAGGAAGTAGGGCATCCTGTTCTCAGGGAAGCATTCGTCATAGGCTTTACAGTGCTGCACAAATGCCAGACAACTGCGATCCACACTCGTATGAGCTGAGTCTGGACCACAAGACATGCACCTGTGCAGGATGGCCTCACACGTAGCAGCAGAATGCCCACTGCCCATGCACTCCGAGCAGCAGCCCCCCTCCTTACAGTCTGCCTTGACATGGCCATACTTCTGGCAGTTGTTGCAGTGGATCGGCTCACAGACGTCCTTGCAAACTGCTACCTGGTGGCTGCCAATGAAGATACGCCTGTGAATTAGATTGTTGGTGGACTTAGCATCCCTGCAGGTGATCCTGAGGGAGGCAATGGTCTGCTTGGGATGTCGTAGGTCTGGGCGCTTGAGCCAGAGGGCTGAGGTGATGGAGTCGGAGTCAAGGCTGTTCTCCAGCTTGATGGTGCATAGGCACACGGGGTCGTCAGGGTTGAATGGACCAGTGCAGGGAACAAACCTCGTGATGATGTGAAAGGCCTTGCCAACGACCTCCATGTTGTCGCCAAATATCGTGGTGAAGAAAGTCCAGTCCTTCAAGGCATGGTGACGGAATCTAGCAGCGGAGTCAGTGCTATCAAATTCAATGAGGTATGCACTGCTACTGATGAGCTTTAACCCGATAGCATGGGTCTTGAGCGTGACATGCTCGATTTTGCCATCCTTGGCTTTGGTCAAGGTTGTTGCCTTCTTGTCAAGATGCATCAGCAGATTGTTGAGCTCATCCTGAAGTTTTGAGGTGCCAGTCATGGTAAGGTCCTTGGGTGCCATGTCATCACTGGGGTCGAATTGGATGAGAACAGTGCAGGTGTCACGAAGTACGCGCTGCTGGACACATGTCAGTTTGTCTCTGGAGAGAGAGTTGGCCGGTACGGGTTCTGTGAAGGTCGTTTTGGTCAGGAGGGTAGTCAAGGCCTTGGCTATGGAGGCCCAGGTGGGAGTGGAACTGGGAGCCAAAGGGGAAGTCGCGAGTTTGGATGCCAGAGCACCCAGCGACAAGGAAACCCCTCCCAGTGTGTCCGAGGTCGCCTTCAGCACAAGGGTGTACTCCACCTGCTTCGTGTCGTTGGCTGCGAGGAAGTTGGCCATAGAGCCCAGCTTCTCCACCAGGTTCTCGATTCACACGTAGGCCTTAGTCGCAACCGCAGCAGCCAAGTCGTCCGAGACGTGATCTGTAACATCAGCGTCCAGCAAAAAGGCGACGGCAAGCGCGGCACGCTTGAGCTCATCCAGTTTGGAGGTGAGAGCAGCGGTGACGAGGATGTTCACCAGTTTTGTGCGATCGTAGGGCTCGGCGGCTAATATCCAGCCTTTGGTCTCCAGCCATTTGCGCGCGTCGTGGACCGATTTGATCGGGCCGGACTCGATGGCCATAAGCGATTTGAGGTCGGAGTGGGTCGGGAGCGAGCGAGCACGGTCCGGGGTCCCTCCTTGGCTGGGACCACCGGTTGAGGGCCTGGACGACGATTTCGGTGCCGAAGTCATCGATGGGCCCGAGAAGAGAGCAGAGATGGTTTGAAGAAGGAAGCAGAGAATGTGCCGAGTGGTTTAGAGAACCCCTAGGCAGAGACAATGTATTTACGCTATCTAAAAACCTAAAAACTACCATGACCCTGAATGGGATGATGGCGGTTCAAGATCAAGAAGCGTCCGCCGATGGTGCCTTTCATCCGACGAGCAGCACCTGTGGCTGTAAACTCGAGATTCGATTGACGAAAAAGACGACGTAAATCAATTACAACTGGGTGCTGCTACATCTATGTTCAACTCATACAGTGCTAATGACACAACCATCGTCAGTGGGTATACGGGCATCATTACTTGCAACTCAATTTTACCAGCGGATATCTGTTTGAGAGCACCAATGGTCTGATTTTGCCCGTCGGATTGAAAGCTTAAGCTATACAGCCCAGGGTACGACGGGGTTTCGGGAAAATTGACATCACCAAGTCTCTCGCTAGTATATTTGCTAGACAAAGATGGTGACGTAAATGAATATCCCAACAGTATACTGTTCTAAATTCCCTCCGCGCGCGTCTCACGCATTGTCTACCGCTTCCGGTCAATGAGCGGATCAATGACTTACATCTGAATTGCTTACGGCCCGAGGGGTTTGCGGATCAATCATCAAAGACGACGTTAAATACGCCTGCTGAGTGTCAATGAGCCTCACTTCTTTCCTTCTTGTCGTCGTCTTCGTTGACGATGACCAGATCTGGCATCGGGGTCTTCTTATACAGCAATCCCAGAAAGCTGTATGAGAACAAACCTCACACCTGCTTCGATGCCGAAGTTACTTTGGGACAACCTCCTTCGGTTCAAGTCGCTTTCAAGGTCTGTCTCACATCTTCTTCTTTCTGATTATTGGCGTTCAAGTTTACTATTCATAGATGGACGCTTTAAAGGCACAGGATCACGTATATGGGTCCGTTGTAACTCTTGCTGGACAGGTACCATTGACATTGTCTCTCTTATCTCAAATATCTAATCACTGGAAATAGCTAACCTCAGCTTCGGCAACTGTCACTCCAGGAATTTCGTCCCGGGGCTATGAAAGGTATGTGGTTTTGGCAACATGTGATCTTAGGAAGTTAACGCATATCGGAATCAGTGGAATATCAAGTGAAACATGCCTTTTGTCACAACCCATCAATGTGTGTGGCTGCCGCGTCTTGAGCGATCATGGCGACGAATGAGGTCTGAGGGACCGGCAAGGCAGGAAAGGACAGGGAGGCTCTGGAATTGCATGGTGAGAAGATCTGAATTCGAAACAAGAAATTCGTGATGGTTCGCAGCAGAATCTTCGATCTGTACCCCCTTTATATAGGATGAGCCCCCTAGAAAGTAGAAGATTTTGTATCAGTATGTGTTTGAAATATCAGCTTAGACAGAGGTGCTCTGTAGGCGGAGTGGCTTGCAGGGTTTCCATGTCAGTCTCCAAAACTAAATGTTGAATGTACGACATGATGACTGTTATACAATAAACTACTAACAGCAAATGAACTTGACACAAGCAATCATGGCTGGGGGATAAGCCTGCTATTGTCCAGTGACAAACCAGCTGCTATATCATATGATTCGCACATAAATCAAGCATGGCGGCTAGCCAGAGCGAATGGATATAACATAGCAACGCCACGAGTCAGACTACTACCTATAAGAAACAAAGATCTACGGTGGGCGAGAAACAACCTCAAAGTTCGTCGTCCTAAATCACCAGCCTGTGACAATACAGACTGCCCTCATGATCTGCACCTTCCTCCGAACTCTCCTACCATCCAGGCTCTCTGCGCTCCTCACTGGCATAATTCGCTCCGGCACCCGTCATCCCAGCGCCTGAGCTGCACCTACACGGTCAACGATATCCACCAGAATGAATACTCGTGGCCGCGATACCTACGTTACGATCCACCCCGGGCCGCTGGTACAACATGTCTCGCAGCATTCCTCCGATGTTCTAGCTGATTTAGTGTCTGTGCACATGGTATATCTATGAAGGACCACCCTTATCTAACAATAACTTACATCCAGCACCAACCCACAGGCCACCCTCCTCTCCTCTCCTCTCCTCTCCTCTCCTCTACTCACGCATCTCCTCCTCATCCGCAATCCTAAACCCAAACGCGGGCCACATAAGCCCCGCACCAAGGTCCGGCGGCGCACCGTCCCGCCGACCGACGACGCCCTGAGACTGGAAGACTGCCGCGTCCTGGAACGTGCATGAGCTACGATTCAAAAAAACAACAAGTCATAGAGAACTGACGAGCCCGAGAGAGACTTTGATAGCCGGCGGACCGGGCGTATACCACTCGAGAGGCTCGTCTTCCCGGGCCTCGGGCGTCGGTCCCTCGGACCGTTTGATGAGGCGCAGGATATTGCGCGCAGCGACTTCGCCCTGCGTTGTTGTTCTGTGAGTCAGAGTTATCATATCAGCATGAATGCAACGCTGTGCACCTGGTAATACGCATTATGCCCCGCCGCGATTGCACCAAACGCATCGGCGGCGTCGCCGACGACGAATATATGCGGGTATGGCGTCTCTGATTCTGTTTCGTCTTCCGCTTCCTCTCGAGGCTCCTCCTCTGGATTGGGTAGCGAAGGTAGCGAAGAAGCACCGGTAGTGCCCGAGATATCGACGCGCTGAAGGCTATCTTCGAGCTCGCCGAGTGGCGTCGGTGGGGACCGCACGCCGAGCTGCATGGTGCGCAGGACGTGGGCCAGGGAAGTGTCGGGGTTGACGGTGCCGGGGTCGAGCGCTTTGAGGAGAGCGGTATTCGGGGTTTGCCCGGTACACATGAGCTGTCGGGTGTTGATTGAGAGTCAGTTGAGGAGCGGCGGGGGTCACGACGTACCAGAAGGTCAGCGGCGATCTCTCGGCCGGTTAGAGTGCGCGCTATGCGTTGGCCGTGTGGGTTGAGGTTTGTTGGGTGTGAGTGGACGGAGGACGTGTCGAGGCGTTCGCCGAGGATGATGTCGATGTTCGGTATCGTTTCCAGGAATTTCAGGACTGTACCATGCGTAGCGCGAGGGGAAGCTGTCAGCGCGAGTTAAGCATGTAGGACAGGACATCCTCACTCTCGTCGTGCATCGCCTCATCAAAGCGGGGCAACAGGCGCTTTCGGGAATGGAGGATCGTCACGTTCTTGTCGGGGTATATCGTAGCAATGTCCGTCGCGAACTCTGACATCGAAATGGTAAGTATCAGCAATCAGAGAGAATTGAACGTGTTCACGTACGGATTCCGAGCGCTCCCCCACCCACTACAAGAACACTAGGTGCATCTTCAACGATCCTCTGATGCTCCTTCATCCACGCGATTCCCTCCGATTTCATGCCTTGATACACGGGGAGCTGCCGGCCCTTCATCGGTTGGACGACAGTACTAGGAGAATTGGTGCGCCAGAGGTTGAGAGGAGCCGGCAGATGTGAGCCCAGGGCGTAAACCATGTAGTCATAAGGCACGGTTGTGGACGCTAGACCGTGCTCTGGGAAAGCCTTGGAGAGTGTGATGGAGTCGCTGCGTATTGAGGTGACCGTGGCTTGCAGGCAGCGATGGAGGGGAGAGGGATGCTCTAAAAGAAAGACCTTTGAAAGAGGGATGACTGGATAATGATGAGGAGTTGGTCGTAAACGAGAGATGGATCGGGTTGCTTACACGCTTTGTGTTCGTGTCCCGGTAGAACTGAGAGTCTAGGGAAGATGTAGACGTCTATCAAAAAATTAGAGTATGAACGAGAGCTTCGGGAGGTTCTCACTATTCATGTGTCTGAAAACCGCAATCAGTACAGGTTGTTGCTAAGTTCCAGCAAACGTACGAATTTCGATCAATCAAGAGCACCCTCCAGCCTGCAGGAAGGCCAGCGGCGAGGATCTGAGAGGCTCTGGCACCTGCAGACAACGCAATGAGTGCTATTTTTAGTGTGATTTCAATTGGGACGGACCTCCATAGGCAGCACCGAGAACGACAACAGTTTTTGGGGAAGAAGACATTGGGCGAAATTTCCGTTCCGAATTGAAACGACGGTCTTATCAGATAAAAACCTGTGTCAGCCGGATCTCGGCGCCTGGCTGCAGGATTGAGTTTCGGAACAAGCCGCGCGGATCAGGTTGTCTCCTTAGACTCGGCCGCCGTTGTCGACGCCATCGAGTGTACCTCTGTACCCACGGGGACTCTCAACTTCCAACCGATGCAGGATGATCAGGGCTCCGCCGGAAGGCTATGTCAGTATCTTTATCCCGAGTGTAATTTGGGAGTAAGCACACACATATAATTGCTACCGTCGACGTATGAATGTACTATGACGTGTCTTTCGTCGAGGTGAAGGTATGTACATATGATCTCCACAGATGAGGCAATAACTTACGAATGGATGAAGATTATACAGTTTCATTATACTTGCGTTATTTATTCAGCCTATATCATCTCTCCCTGCTGAAGATATGTGCGCAGAATAGTCTTCCAGACTGTCATTTTCATAAAGTGAGATATACAGAATGATCAGAGGGGGAAGCATACATACCTCCAAAAAGAAGCGCTGCCATCGACGACTTATCCTGTATCAGTCGTTTAGTAATATGATTCGGAAGGATTAGACGCGTACTTGCAATTGCAGAAGTTTCGTGGAACATGAACGGGTGATGGATGAGTGAAAGTTTTCGCTACAAGGCACGGTGAGTATGGCATCTAACATATAGAAAGAATGAAAAAACGCCACTACTAACATGATATGTGCGGAATTTGTCACAGAAATCGAGAGACAATCGAGGTCAATGACTAGGTCAATTCTTGACAAAAACGCATGTTCTGACTGACATTTCGTGACAGGCACGACTTTCGTTAGGGAAATCTCCATAGCTTGGAACGAACTTCTTCACTTTGACTCCAGCGGCGGGCGTTCGGCGAAGAACATCGGTCTATATATAATCACGCTCGCTCAGGAAGCATCAAGCCCGGCGTCTCCTCCATCCGCACGCCTCTCCTCTTCATTCAGCACCGCACGCACACGCGGATCCGTCCAGAGCGTCACGATATCGCTTTTCGACGCCACCAGAACCGGCGTCGGGTCGATCTCCTTGTTCAGTGGATTCTGGGAGCGGCGGTTCCTGCGCCCGGTCCCGTCCTCCACGACCAGCTCCAGTCGTTCGCGGATGAGCTCCTTCCACTTGCTGCCCGGACGCACGCTCACGTCGCGGTGGTCCTCGGTCCCGGGAGAGATGAGCTGCATGACGTTGTGCTCGATGAAGAGCAGGGGAGATAGGCCAAGTCGGGTGCGCCGGAGTTCGCGGGCCAGAGGATTTTGGGCATCAGAGTCCGTGGATTCCCATTCGTCCGATAGGATTTCGAGTATTGATTTGAGGGATCGGAAAAAATTTTATATCCGGTGAAGTTGCATCGGAATAAGTAGAAGAAATCGGCGTGCACATGATGAGATTCAGTTGTATGACAGTCCGCCACATCAACCTCTCCTTCTCGAACTCCGTCGGTGCAAAAGCCAGCTGAAAATCTGAGACTACGTTTTCAGACGTCGTAAACAGTACATTGAATGAAGTTTACTTCTGAGTACAGAGCTCTGAAGGGACTGTGATTAGCTGCCATAGACTCAAGAAAGAAAGAATCACTGACCTTTCCTGATTCCGATTGTCCTACATCTGTTCAGGGCATGCAACGGAACGGTCATACGACGGCAGATGCACCCAAGAGAAGAATCTGGACAGATTCTTTCTTTTTCTCTAAAACCTTTCTAGATGCCAAATAGTTGCTCATCGATCTCCTTCGATATTCTCAATGCCTCGACGGACCGCCCGTGATAGTCGTCATCAATTCCATATCGGAAAGGCGGGGCTGGAGTGTCCCGAGGTATGCTCACCGGCGCTGTTCGCGCGGTGGTGCCGTTCATGGTGGTAGATGGTAAAAAGAGAAGATATTCCGAGAGGTTGGATATTCAGGCCTCAGGGACAAGATTCCAGCTTCGATGTCCCCTTCCTCAGTCTCATCTCCGCCTCCCCAATCAGCGTCCCTCTCCCTCGCGGCCTCCCTCTGCCCTTTCACTCTCAAGCAACACATACAACGTATCTTGAACGCTCGCGAGCAGCTTGTCTCAACGTAAGTCGATGTTCGATTTTTGGCTGCTCGTCTTCGTCTTCCGAATACAGCAAGTCCCCGACCTCAGATCCTAATGCATCGTCTTGTCCCCTCATGAGACGATAGGCTCGGTCAACAAGCATTTTTGGCGTGAATTTGATATGGGAGGGAGCGGAGGTGGTAGTAACGTCTTGTTCAGATTTGAGCTTGTCTTCTTCCGTTGATGTTCGTCAGGTCTGCCTTCTCTGCCCTCGGTACCCTAGTTCGAGTCCTCGCTGCCAGCTGGCAAGACAGAGGCACACGTGCATGCTGTATGCGCATCTATGTTCATGTCGATGTCATGTAACTGGGTCCTGATTCGTTTTTGAGTCGAGTGCCGTGGTGAGACAAAGAGAGGGCATAATAAGCTTAGAGGGACCAGTGTTGTACCTAAGCCTTAGGGCTTAATAAGGTTTAAGCTTAATAACATACCAATGATTGGACTCAGGCGAGATTGCTACCGTGAAAAATTGTCGGGGGTCTTCAGGAGGGCTGCGACAGCCTGTCCCACCCCGACT
>JAGGAW010008862.1:0-10193 GCA_017657375.1 Termitomyces sp. T27 | reverse complement strand
AATCAGTATATATATGTGTATGTGTGCATGTCAGGGTCAAACAATGGAAAGGATGGAAGAAAGGGAGAAAGAAAGTGTGAAAGGGGACGTGGTGCTGGACAACAATGCGCGCAAAGTTACGGTGGCAACAATGGTTCCAACACAATATCCATAGTACATATGAGAAATTAGACGTGTTGTAAGGGTAGAATGACTAATAAATAGAACAGCGTCAAATGCAATAGATAATGAGTTGTCGTGTATATTCATTGTACCGCGACAATATCGAGATTTGCCTCTGGCAAAGCTTTGTGAAGCCATTTCAGTTCTGACCGATGCTTATAGGGCTTTCAAGGTGGAGGGCGGCTTAACTCCTTCCCCTAGTGTACCAATCACCATGACCCGACAGATTGGAGGACGATGATCCTGATCCTTGTTGGCGCTCATCGAAATTCAAATGCGCCATCGAGGAACTTGGAGTCGCATGATGATGACTTGTGTGCCCTGTGTATGGTGGGCTGGGAAGAAAAGTGTGCTTCGTACGTTGTGAACTACGATAATCTCCTTGTTGAGATAAATCGGACTGTTCTTGATAGCTATTCGATCGAGTTAGGGCTCTATAGTTCATCCGAGGCGGCGGAAAGGGGTTTTGTGCGTTTGCATTATCTTCAGACGATGTAATCTGAAATCCAGTTGCTCCCGTTTGGAGCATAGTATGACTTGAAGTTGGATGCGTTCCCTCTGGAGTATTCATGGGAATGTCCAAGTACATCTGTGAAATCACAGGGGTAGGGAGTTGAGACGGTGAAAGATAATTTCCTGATGGCGAGTGATAGGAGCTAGAAGCTCGACCACCACTGGAGTCGTTCATACTAGCTTCATTAGGAGTTTGACTGGTGTGCGGGTTAAAATATTGAGCCATAGGGTATAGGGACGATGATGATGCATGAGCAGCATACGTGCCCGTAGCGAAACCAGAGTGGATAAGTGGGCTAGATGGTGTGGAGGATGGGGGAGAGAATTGAGATGATGAGAGAAAATTTCTGGATGGTGAAATAGAGAAACCTGGTAAGTAAGCCTGAGTACTGACATCATTAAGATGGTCTTGGTTGTGAGCGGAGCTGGGTCGCAGATATTGAGGCACGGAGCTCGGGAACGAATAGTCAACGACAGCAGGGTTCACTGGTGCAGAATCTACCGAGGAAAAGGGGTCTACCCCCAGAGAAAACGATCCGGTCGGAACTGTGTTAGAAAGTGAACGCTCAATAAGAGGGCGAGATACAACCCGTGAAGATTCAGTTTGTGAGGTCGTCCCGGGTGGAACTGAGATCGGAACGGAGGATGTCGCAGGAAACTGCGACGACCTGGAGAACACTTGATCTCTAACTGGGCGACCGGATTGTCTGCGTTCTAAATCTGAAGTAGAGCGATCGTGATTGGTAGGCTCGATAAACAGCCCGCGTTGCAAAGGGGTGGAGGGAGAAGCATTTGACGAGCTGGGGCCACTGGAACCGGATGGGTGTAAAGCCTCCATGTTATGTACAGAATGACCAGGTTCATGATGGCGTCGCCGAGATACTTGTCGACGTGAAGATTGATGCGTTGGTCTGATATGAGGGTCGATTGTATTACTCCGAGATATGTTCCTGGGAGTCCGTGTCGAACGCTGACGAGGCGGACGATAAGAACTAGATGAAGAGCTAGGCTGACTGTTGCCTGTACGAGGTCCTGAGGGTGAAAGTTCGTCAGGGTTTTCTACCGATGTGTCATCTGCAGATGAGAAATATTGATATTCTATAAATTGATTCGATTGGACCTCGGGCAACGAGCTTCCAGCTGCGAAAGAAGAGGAAGTAGGAGGAGCAGTCGCTTGATCGGGAAAGATATCATCCACCCTGCGGCCCCAGTACTCAAAGTTCTCCTGGAGGGATGTTTGAGTTGAAGAGTGTTTACGTGTCATCCGTGCAAGTCACGTACCACACCGGGTCGTAAGGATTGGGGTAGGTTTTTGTTCTTCTTACTGGGACGACGGGGCATCGATATAGAAAAGGCGAATCTTGGAGATCAAAGCAACACTTGAGTGTGTAGATTACTGACTCAAGGCACCGAACTTATAATGAGACGTGCACGGCTCACGACGCATACAAGGGCGGAAAAGAAGTATCAGTAGCACTGCATCTCTGTGTATGTAGACCATCTGGATCGGTTGAACGAGAGGGGCGAGTGACTCAACTTGAACATGGGCCGAAACTGCGCGGCATTCAATCAGCCCACCGCAAAACCGCCGGGTGGGTCCACAAGAGATCGTGAACTCTCTGATCGTTCCGGAGTGAGCTTGAAGAGTTTCTGGCGTGCAGTACGCATCGTTGAGCCTCAACGTACATAGAGGCATTTCCAAAAGAAGCGTGCAATGAGGCAGTTTGTTTGGCATGTCTTGCAAAAGCAAATAAATGCCGCCACAGATGAGCTGCCTAATCCGGTAGCCATCAAACTTTCAAGTGTGGCTGCACCAAGACTGCACCGTCGATGGGACTGTGTTGCTCATGTCTCCCCACGAATACAACCCACACATAATTCAGCCTCCACACATAATTCAACCTATGTTCAAGATCTTTGACGCCCGACGGTGTAGCGAGATTATCTTTGTCGATTCCATCATCAGCAGAGACATTCATATAATCACGCGACTTTCATAAGGTACACACTCATCCTGGGACTTCGGCTTTTTCTCGCTCGTCGGAATTGTATGGTTTTCTGTCACCGATGAATACCTTGATAAACCGCAACAGGGACACTCTGGTCTGTCGAGATTTGACGTCATCAATAAGTGCCATTGTGTACAGCATCCAGCTCAGCTTCAAAGCATTGATCTAGTTGCGTTCTTCGCGCCCATATCAAAATTCTTCATAAAATGGGTGGCAGAGGCTGTGCAATCTTGTGGCGGGTGGCAGTGAAATAAGTACCCTACAACGCTTGTCTTTGTCACCTGACAGTAATTGGAAAACGACCAATGGAACATTCTTTCGAACTTCATTATTGTCCTGCAATGTCGGAAAATTCGCGCCGACTTCAACGCCACGCAGGTGCACATCCTAGATCTGTTCAGACGACGAGTCGGTCCATAGTTTGATCATAGATAATGTTCTCATTTGTGGATCGTTGCGTCACGGACTCTCGTGGCACGTCTTCAAAGTGTCGAACAGCCTCAGAAAACGAAGTGTCATCGTAAGTCGACGTTGTCGTCAATTTAAGAGAAGATAGAAAGCTTTCCGGGAGTCTTTGAGGATGACAAAGATATCTCAGAGCTGTGTTCTTCAGGATGTAAACATGTAGCACATCTTCAGGGATATAGTGATTCAACAGATGCTCAGGCCCACAAACTTCCATATTGTTTGATTCGCGTAACATGCAAAGACAAGGAAAAAAGTTGATACAGAGATGCTAATAATAGGTCCGACTCGGATACTGATATGTTGGAGGGGCTGGCGGTTCATGGTGATATAGATATGCATTTGTATGGCGAGAATCTATGCCGAAATCATATCGCCCTTGAGGGCGGATGCGACGCGAGTTGCCGTGATTTACCTTTCACGATGTTTTGAGTACTGGGTCGTGTACTCTGCTTGGCAGCTTCGTCAATAGAAAATGAGGATTTAATACGGGAAGCGTTGCTAGAGACGGAACTGTCTGTACGGTGTGCTGTCGAACGTGTAGACGGGCCAGGTACATAACGCGATGACGAGGGGACCTTGAGAGGCCTTGGTACCGTGGCTTTTGTTGGTGCCGTCGCAGATCGAGAAATCCTGGGCCTGGGTCGGATGGGTCTCGTGACTGAAGTTGCGCGTTGCGGCGTCTGGCTGAGCTTGCGCCGTTTGGGAAGCTTTGACTTTCGATCGTCAATACTATTGGTAGTCGATTCGGTATCTCCATCTACGATAGCAGTCTGGATCTGGGATGTTCCACTGATAGGGAATGGTTGACTATCCGCATTATCGCCGAGCGTCTCATCCATTTCACTTCTCCCAGCGGCCATCTGAGATGCTGTATTGACATCCAAAACATCTAGAGGATGGGGTCTCTTCTTTCCCAAAACAGACGACAAGTCCGACATGGGGACGTCACCTGACGACAGAGATTCTAAAGAAGATTGCGTCTGCAAGGAATTTCTGGTGTTGATGGTCAGAAGGGTTGACCGAGTCGCTACAGAAGAAGTCACGGAAATCTCGCGATCGATTGGAAAAGCGGGTGTAATGGACCGAGTCCCCCGTAGAGATTTTATAGGTGTTTGGAGAGTAGTGTTGAAAATATCCTCGTCTTCGCTGTCTGAATCGGACATACTTTCAAGACGGTCGGAGTGAACCCCTGGAGTTTGAATTTCGTCGCTCAAGCCCTCAACGAAGCCGGGGTTCGGAGGCTGTCGTGGTGGCAGGAGCGACTTGTTAAAATCCTGCTGAGGCACATCTTCTGAAATTTCGGCTAATATCGGGGGTCTGGCAATGTGCTGGACGCGAGTGGCAGTGGCAGAAGTGCTGGGTAATGTAGCTGATGAAACGACCATGGGGGTCGGAGGATAAGCTGAAGGGAATGCGGGATATTGTCTCCACTCATCAAGCGTCTTCTGCTCCTGTAATGCTTCACTTGATAGCCCACCTATTTCACCAGTGCTAGACGGTGGTTGAGAATCTAGACTAGGATCTTCGCGGGCGTCTTCCTCGTCAGAGTACGATGACGGCGGGGGATACCAAATCTGATGAGGGTCTGGGAAAGCCTTTGCCTGACCACGTTGGCCGACTTGATCGACTCGCGTGCGGGGCTGGCGATCACTGTCCCCTGAAAATCGTTGATCAAAGTTCGTCTTTCTCGGAAAGCAAACAGGCTGTTGATCGTGTTTTCCATTCTCCGCTGCGCGTTTCAGACTCGGAACGGGCCTTGTCGGCAGAGTAGTTGTTACAAGGTTGCTCTCCGTCTCTGAATCCAGACTCTTGTGGGAACGAGACGTAAATCTCTTGTACCACGCGTGTACGTGGTCTGTAGGTATAGCCAGAATAACGAACAAAATGTCACCAAACATCCGGGCAAGATCGAGTACCAGATCAATAGTTGGGCTGTACGGCTTGACTAGAGGGCGGATGAAGTTGAGAAATATGGGTTCTGCTCCCTACGACCACCAAATCAGTCGTTCCCATCATGCTGCACATTGCAACATACCCTTGCACGCGTCATGATGAGAAACAAGAGGCCCAAGCATTTAATTTCATCGTAAAATGGTACCAACAGGCTAACCAGGCCTTCGAGGTATCCCTCGTACGTAATGATGCATACCTGTCCATGGAAGCATGAGTGGAATTCGAGACCGAAATTCACAGTTCTCACCCATACTATCCACACTGCAAGACAACCTTTCATGTTTCGTTTTCTTTGTACAAGAGCACGTTGACTTGGTCGGCCCTCGTTGCGCGACGAAGGCGGTGGCAAACGAAGGGTTTTGTAGGAGTCATAGATGTTCAAGAAGAGCATGAGTATACGAAGAAGGTGGACGAAGAGAGGCATGGTCGTTGGGGTCGAGAATGAGAGGCTTGAGAACCAGCGGAAAATGTTCTGGGACTCGCAGTCAAGTAGACAAGTTCAAGTTGCCTTACACGTATTAAAATGCTAGCAGGGCGCAGTAAACGACAACATCGACATGGGCTTCCTCAGCGTCTACAATGATGGCCGTTGGTCACGATGTTGACTCGCTGTTTCAAATGAGGAAAGCTTATGTAAGGTTGATCGAATTGAACGGAGTCAATATTTGACCTACATACTCACACTCGTTTCTTCACTAGGATCATGCCGAAAATCAAGACGACGAGGACTAAGAAGCCTCCGGAGGGCTTTGAGGACATCGAATCTGTATGTGACTTCTCTCTTGCACCATGTTCCTCTAAAACTCTCACAGATTCTCGATGACTACGCAAAGAAGATGAGAGACGCCGAGAATGAAACTCACGAGGGCAAACGCAAGGCAGAGTCTCTTTGGCCTATCATGAGGATATCCCATACACGCTCCAGGTACATCTACGAGCTGTATTATAAGCGCGAGGCTATCAGCAGAGAGCTCTATGACTGGTTACTGAAGGAGGGATATGCTGACGCTAAGTAAGCGGTGACCCAACAATCCTTGTCTATGGCAGAACTAATTTGAGCAGCCTCATTGCAAAGTGGAAGAAGACTGGTTACGAGAAGCTTTGTTGTCTGCGGTGTATACAAACGAGGGTTAGCCACCATGTCATAATGGTTTTGTGTCTTCTATTCAATTTTGTTCTCAGGACATGAATTACCAAGGCTCGACATGCATTTGCAGGGTTCCTAAGGCACAGGTACGGAGTGGAACGGTTGTTGAGTGTGTTCACTGTGGTGCGTAGTGCCACTGCCGCATTTCCATTTGTTTTTGGTTGAGCTGTCCCTCCAGGATGCCGTGGCTGCAGTTCTGACTCTTAGAACGATCCTTTCCCCTTTATTGGATCTCTCAAACCACATCATCCAGTCGTACGAGATGCTTAGTCCTGTCTGCATCAGACCCAGCAGACCCATTTCTACTGCTTTCGAGGTGATATTGCTCCACCTGCGTACCTGGGTGACATCCATAGATATGTCAGGATTATGGGGTAGCTGTCGTGGCCCATTGAGTTCCGTCCGTATAAATACTGTAAAGGAGCTTATCATGTACTTGATGAATGCAATCTGATCAATTTGTTTCCAGGGTGGTTTTCACGCCCAGCTCCGGGTTCCGATCTTGTGACCGTCTCATATAGCCCCGACAAATGTAAATCCCTCCTTGCACCGTGTTACACCTGATCTTCTCCCTAATGGGTGAGCTCTCTCAACTCGTGGGCCATGTTGCCCGTGGTCTAGTCGGAAGGGCGGCCGCTGAACAGGTATTCATCTCTTTCGTCCGCAGTCTTCATTTCTCGACACCGTTCCTTTTAGGGAGGCGTAATTTCAGGGGACAATCCAGTTCATTATCTGCCCTCTGACCCCTTCCGATTATGGGTCATACAACTTGGTCACTTCTTTTACCCATCTCCTGTGATACTGTGCTGAAGTGCAATTCTATCAGTAATCATCATAGCAATGACTCAGTTCCTTGCTCTGTTCTTCGACCGTATCCGTCAGCCACGAGTCATTGCTGAGATTATTGGTGGCATCATTCTTGGTCCTTCAATCATGGGGCGCATACCCAATTTCAAGAATTCCATCTTCCCAGATGCTTCGCTACCTGGGCTCACACTCACGAGCACCATTGGTCTCATCATATTCTTGTTTCTTGTCGGACTGGAAATAGATACCAAGGTCATCAAACGAAACATCGTGTCCGCCACCTCTATTTCTGTCGCAGGTTTAATAATTCCGCTTGGTCTAGGTGCTGCACTCGGTGTAGGTATTTACAGAGAGTTTATCGATCCCGCGGTTAACTTCGGTTACTTCCTCCTCTTTACCGCTGTCGCGGTTGGAATCACCGCTTTTCCTGTGCTATGTCGCATTCTCACTTCGCTTAAACTACTTGACACGACAGTCGGAGTTGTAACACTGGCTGCTGGTGTAGGGAATGACGTTGTCGGCTGGGTCCTACTTGCTCTGACAGTTGCGCTTGTCAACGCATCCACGGGGCTGACCGCGCTTTATGTCCTTCTTGTCTCTGTCGGATACGTCATTTTCCTCCTGTACCCTGGAAAATGGGCATATGTCTGGTTGGCACGATGGACTGGTAGTTTGGAACAGGGTTCACCGACCGCTGGCATGATGACCCTGACACTCATCATCGTTTTCGTTTCGGCCTTCTTCACAGATATTATAGGTGTCCATGCCATTTTTGGTGCGCGTTAGATTAGCCTGACGCTGAATCTGTCACTCAAACAATATCTAGGTGGTTTTTTGGCCGGGCTCATCATCCCCCACGAAAACGGTTATGAAATTTCCATTGTTGAGAGGTTGGAAGATTTGGTGTCTATAATATTCATCCCTATTGTGCGTATACTGACTTGTTTCGTCCTTTCGAGTCTAACGACATCTAATTGACAGTATTTCACGCTCTCGGGTTTACGGACCAATCTTGGATTGATGGACAATGGAAAGACATGGGGCTACACAATCATCATCTGCCTAGTGTCATTTATCTCCAAGTTCGCCGCGTGTTATGGTGCTGCTTATGCTACTGGGTTCAAGTGGCGGGAGTCTGGAGCTATAGGTGCTTTGATGAGCTGCAAGGGGTGAGCCTGCGACCTGTTTCATGTTGCACAAGCCTTGCTGAACACAATACACAGACTTGTGGAGCTCATCGTCCTGAATATTGGGCTTCAGGCCGGCATCCTTGACACTCGCACGTTCTCTATGTTCGTTCTTCACGCTGTCATATTAACTTTCATTACGACGCCTCTGACCCTTCTCTTTTACCCTGAGAAATATCGAGTCCATACTGGTAGCGAACGTGATCACTCTAACGAAGCAGGGACTGGTCCTCGTCAATCCCTCGATGATGAAATTAAGACTAGGTTTGCGTTGATTTTGGAGAAAATCGAGCAGCTTCCAGCCGCTATGACGATTTCTCAGCTCTTGCAGCCTGATAACACGACATCTACATCTCCATTGACATTGTCCTCCGCTGAAACAAACACATCAATTTCACCCGAAAAGGCGGCAGAAAGTCGTACTGATGTCGCATCACCACCAGTTTCCATCAATACCCTGCGACTCGTTGAATTAACGAACCGCACGTCAGCCGTATTCAAGTCTAAGGCAGTCGAGTCTCTTGTTTACAACGACCCTGTAATTTCAGTGTTCCGCACTTTTGGGTTTCTAAATCGCCTCCATGTATCCGGTGCCCTTTCTGTGGTCGAACAGGGAGAATTCTTGTCCGTCATTTCCAAGCATGTCTCCGAGACCGACTCTCAGATGGTCATCCTTCCGTGGGCGCGAGGCACGACGATAATCGCCGATGAGTCTGGTTCCACCGGTCCACTCAATCCATTCGATGGTGTCTTTCATAAGACAACTACCCACGATCAGACAAGTTCAGTAATTTATTCGGAATTCATTCGTAAAGTCTTTTTGACTTCTCCAAGCCATGTGGCGCTGTTTGTCGATCGTGGGCTCAGTACACCGTACAACGGCACCAATAGCCAACATCTCTTCCTGCCCTTCTTTGGTGGGCCAGATGATCGCCTAGCCCTATCTTTCCTCGTACAGCTCTGCTGTAATCCATTGGTGCAAGCGACCGTGGTACGGATCCAAAAGGTTGACGAGATCGTGCCTGCCGACAGTGATGTGGATGGCGAAGAGAAGAACAGTCCAATCCTACCCACAACTGTGATAGCCGTTCCCATTCCCCTCCATCAGGTAATATTTCAACTCCTGCATCGAGATCGATCATCGACGTACTAATGCAATGTTCTTAGACTCTTGCTGGCGCAGATACTGTGTATGCCCGAGACAACACCCAAATTCAAATGGCGTCCGTCACTGCGGACAATGTGGCTTGGGAGCGCTATACGTCACCATCTGACTTACAGAACTCTGCCGCCCTGGCACGCATCACATTCAGGACGATCCCGTCGGCTAAACCTTTGCACACGATCGTCGACCTCGTTGCACAGCAGGCCACGCAGTCGAAGAACGTCATCGTAGTGGTAGGTCGGTCGCGGAAGATGGCGGTGGAATCCCATGCCGGTGAACTACAACAGCTCATATCGGAAAAGGGGGCGTCGATGAGCTCGATGGTTCCGAAGACACTCGGCGATGTAGGTGCGGCGTTGGTAGTCAGTGGCGCTGTCGCTAGCCTTCTGGTCCTGCAGGCTGCATCAAGCTCGTAATGCGAAACTTGACTAGTGACTATTGAGTGGATTGATATTCCTGCACTTATTTCTATGATCGTTATTCAGGTATTATTACAATATTGATGCACTTATTCATCTGGTTCACTTTCCTACACCATCTTATCATATTAGTAACTACGCCACCATCAGTGACAGGTGAAGGTAATATCTCATTTGGAACCTGTTTGGACCGATTAAATGAGTGGGTAACTGGGGAGAATTCCGAGCTATTGACATTCAACATTAAGACGATCGACGAGCGGGCTGGTGAGGTAGACTAAGGGAGACCGCACTTCTATGTGCTTCGTGCGCGTGCAGGGCGTTTCGGGCAGTTATACTAGTTGATTCCGTGTAATCTAGGTA
>JAGGAW010008861.1:0-10247 GCA_017657375.1 Termitomyces sp. T27 | reverse complement strand
GCACCTGATGACCCAATCCCTGGACGTCGCCCCAAACCACCACCACCACCAGTCCTGGTCAACAACCAGGAGGAGTATGAAGTGGAGGAGATATTGGACAGCCGGCTGTTCCGGTGGAAGCTCCAGTTTAAGGTGAAGTGGAAAGGATATGGCTGGAAGGAGGTATCTTGGGAACCACAGGAGAACGTGCATGCACCTAGCCAGATCCAGGAATTCTACCAGCACCATCCTGATGCACCAAGGGCCATTCGAGGAATCTACCCCATATCACCAGCTGATGTGGCCATCCAGAATTTTTTCTACCCAGTGCGTCGAGACACCGCATGCTAGAGGGGGGGTGATGTAAGGGGACAGTCCATTTCCCTTCATTCTTGGCCTTCCTGCAGTCACCAAGGTGTCACACTCTCTTAGTTCCCCCCTTTTTTCCCTATGTTTCACTCTTATTTCTAGTTCCTTATGCATCTAGCCATGTGTAGTGTGACTGTCACACTGTGACAGTCACAGTCATGTGATTGAGATTCATGTGACATGTGACATGTGACTCCCTTGTTCATTTTTCACGATCCTGGCTTTGGATGACCTTAGACTTGTTCTCTTTGGATCCCCCTTTGCCAGGTGAGTAACTGTAGTTCTTGCTTGTATTCTGTTATTAAATACACCTTTGAATCCTTCTCTGCCAGCTGTGTGATTGAGCCACAGCCCCCAGAGGTTGCCCTTACAACTGTAATAGGGAGGGATGGTAAGATTGACTGGATACCTGCAATCAACATGAAGGACTGAAAGTTGGCCATGTCAGACAACTTCTCTGCAGCAGGGAGATGTATTCTCATTGCAATGGAGGCAGCCACATAGCCAAAGCAGAAGATATTGATGCTGGCAACTCTCTGGGGCAAGATGCAAGTACACCCCTTCCACTCATCATCAGATCCGATAGACAGTGCAGCCTTGCTGTACAGAAAGGACCACAGGAGGAGAGATAGGGAGCAGGATCATTTAGTACATCCACAATACCTTTTGTTTTCAGGGGTACAATCTAACTAGTGCACTATCTCATCTCCTTACATCAACCAATGTCATCTGACCATCTCAACACATCATCACTTCACACATGGCAAAATCAACCACATCCATCATGCCACACCCTCATCTCACATGGGGCCCTTCTAATGCCACACTGGAACCCATACCACATAGGACTCACACTACTTGTGCCTGCCACACCCTCATCTCACATGGGGAAACAAATGCTGCACCCCCATATCACATGGGGCAAAATCATCACACCCTCATCTTGCATGAGGCAAATGTACCACCATACCCATGTCTTTGCTACATGGTTTCACAACACAGTATGACCTGTAGATGGCAGAGCAGGCCACACATGAGTCAGCCATGACCAGGGGTGGCAGACAAGTGGCAAATGCAAGAACAGCATGCCAGAGAAGCCTGTTGCCATATAAGACACACTTGTGATGCAAAGGGGACACCTACAAACTCAAGTGCAGCAAATCACCTCAATGGGACAAGCAGATTTTTCAGCAGGGTGCAGGCAGAGTATTGGCTGCCTGCACTGTCTGCCTTGGCTGCCATCCACACAGAGTCATCGACTGCCACAAGGACAGAACATGGGATGAAAAATATTAGATGCTATCAGAGTAGATCAGATGAGTTCTTGTCATGTGGAATGGACAGGATGTCTGCAACAACTGGAAAAGGGAGGAAGGATGCAGACAAGACCATGACCAACAACACTTCTGCTCAGGCTGTGCTTCTCAGTCCCACAGAGCTCAAATGTGCCCTTGAGCACAACAACCTCTCTAGAGCATGCCCATATTAACTGATAGTTTGAGAGAAGGAACTCAGACAGGCAGGGTTGTGGAAGAAGTATGCTCACATCCTGCAGGGTTCCAGGGAGGGGTTCATCTTCAACTTCCCAACCATACACACATCTCAGAACCCCTCCAATTCAGCTTTCATTGAAACCTTTGCAAAGGAATTCAGTGAGATTGTTGAGAAGGAGATTCAGAGAGAACGCTACCTGGATTCTTCCACATGGGAGACAATATGGGAGGTGTTAGGGCCATTCCAGACATCACCACTATTGCTGGTACCCAAGAGCATGCCAGGCAAGTTTAAGCTGGTCCAGAACATGTCATTCCCATATTCTCCCTCAGATAAGTTCCCAAACCTGTTGATCAATGCACTTACTTCAGCGGAACAGTTTCTGTGCACATGGGGAACCTTCAATGCAACATGTTTGCTCATATCATGACTCCCACTGGGATCGTAGGCAGCAGTACATGATGTTGCTGAGGCATACCACACAGTTCCCCTACACACCTTGCAGTGGCCAGCAGTGGTGGTACAAACAGGGAGGGACAGGTTCTGCATCAACTGGTTCTTATGCTTTGGGGTAGCCTCATCATCAGGGGGATACAGTCAGCCAGCAGATGCCAGTCTGAACATTATGCAACACCAGGGAATCGGGCTGGTCTCTAGGTGGGTTGACAACTACCTATTCTTGTGCATCTGGAGAGATCACCTGCAGGAATATAATAAATGCAGGAGACAGTGGCATGATGACATTTGGTGGAGAGGAAGGCACCAAACTGGAGGATGGATATAGTATGGGAGGAGAACGTTCAAGGATGGGACAGTAGAAGAGTTTGATGAAGAATGTGAGTTTCTTATTAGAGACCTCATGGCTCAGTGTGATAGAGGGATAGGGAAAGAACAATACACCTATACAATGGAAGATATCAATGGGGTATTGGGATCATTGGGGATCCCATGGGAAAGGGAGAAGGACAGGCCATTTGCAATGAGAAACATGTTCATTGGGCTATCCTGAAACCTGGGGGATTACACATTGGGCCTTGGGGAGGGGAAAGCTGAGAAGTACCTCCAGGCCATATCAGAGTGGGAGGGAATGAAGACACACATCCTGTGGGATGTACAGAGACTCTATGGTAAGCTACTCCATGCCTCTCTGGTCTATCCTGAGGGATATGTGTACCTCACCAAGTTAGAAGGGATGCTTGGTGCAGGTCATAATAGTCTGTTTGTGCTGCATCATGCAATAAGAGGACTTCTTTGTGACCTTGACTGGTGGAAGACTGCACTTGGATCAGGCAAACAATAGTCAATACCAACCCCAACCCAGGTCTATGACATGGAAGCATTCTCAGATGCAAGCTCAGGTGTCACAATCACAATCACAGTGGAGAGTTACTGGAGAGCATGGAGGCTCATTCCTGGATGGGATACTCTGGATGGCAAGCAGGATATACAATGGGCAGATGCAGTGGGGTTCAAGCTCCTCATGCAGACAGTCATTACATCAACAGAACTAGGTCAACACTACAGGGTATATGGAGATAACCAGGGAGTGGTGGAGGGCTGGTGGAATGGGAGGAGCAGGAATACATTTGTCAACAAGGTGTTTGAGCAGGTTGCCAGGTTCCTGGGACAGGAGGGGAGACCTGAGACCATACATACCAAGTATGTACCCAGTGACCACAACTCAGCTGATGCACCATCCAGGGGAAAATACCCACCACAAAGATTTCTTCCACCAGTTGAGTTGAACTCCAGCATCAAGTGCTTCCTTGTTGACACCACAGAGCCCCCCACAGAGGCTGAGCTATGAGCACTCAGAGAGGGAAAATACAGGCCTGTCACAGAGCAAGTTGTTGGCTCTGCTCTCAGCAATTCTTGTACTCAGGAGTGATACAATGCAAGTAGGTACAGAGAGGACAAGCTCATGATCAGCCTTGACAATGGGGGTGGCTAACAGATGCCTGAAATTTGGTGCCTCCATCCCCTCACCAATCTCAGGAGTGAGAAGACCCTGGCCATACTCATGAGGATTGGTACTCTCACCCTCAGTGCTACATACACATTGCATGGTGTGGGATCACATGCTGCTATGAAAGCCAGCAACACTCAGGAAGCCTGGATTGGCTGCAATTCAGCCTGCTGACCTCAAGCAAGTCCTAGCAGTCATGTTGGTGGCATGGGCTGATGGCACTAGAGAGTTGTATGGCTCATGCCTGTTGGTATACCATGTGTGGTGTGATCAGCACAAAATATCAGAGCTGAACAGATCCTGTCATTACTAGCAGCATGCATGGGTTCATACTCAGCCTCAGCCCTCAATAAATCAGGCTTGGCACATACTACATGGGCTCCCATGGAATATGACCAAAGCAGAGGTACAAGCAGCTTTGGATGATGCTTTGGCACTGGTGCCACCATCCTCTAAGTGCCAGAAGAGGATTCCTTTCATAACAGAGCTAATTGAACAGCTAGCCACACACCTCAACCTCAATGACCCCCTCAATGCAGTGGTGAATGCATGCCTGAAAGTAGCATTTTGATCAATGGCAAGGCTTGGAGAATTAACAGTAAAAAGCTTGACAGCTTTTGACTCAGCAGAACATGTCAAGAGGAGCAATGTGTGCCAGGAGAGAAATCAAGATGGAAATGAGGCAACAGTCATCTTTGTTCCTAAAACAAAAGCATCCAGGGAAGGCAAGGATATATATTTTGCCTGCCATCTATTTGCTTACCACCATAAATCAAAGTGGCATCCACTCACAAGGTCAGCATTTGTGAAACAACTCAAGATGATCATGACAGGACTGAGATTTGAAGCCTTATGGTTCCATGGCATACACATTGGGTCAGTACTGGAATACCTCCTATGTGGCAGGCCAATGGAAGTGGTTAAGAACCTGGGGAGATGGAGTGGTGATACATTTGCACTTTACCTTCACAAGCATGCCATGGTGCTGGCCCTGTACCTGCAGGACACCCCAGTATTTGAAGAGTTTACCAGGTTAATGCTTCTCCCTAGTTCAATGAGGTTTGTCTGCTCCTTATGTGGGGGATCCACATCTCACTCAATGCATTGTGGAGCTCCTTATGTTTGAGTATTGCAGCTCACCAGGACCCTCCACAGATTAGGTTTGGATTTCAAGTGAAGGGACCCAAGGGGCCCTTGCCTAAACCCCAGCAATGTGCATCGATTGAAAGTACATACACAGATGTTATGTTACTGTAGACTAATGGATTGTGTATGGCATTGTTTCAAGCCCATAAATAACATTCTTAGAGAACCTGAGAAACAAGGGTGATCCAAGAAAAGGGTCTATGTGCTGAGTAAGCATCTGAAGTGAGCAAAGTTTTTCCTTGCTTGCCACCAGCTTGAGAGTAGCTTGACAGTGACTCTGTAAGCAATTTTTGACCTGCCCACCACACCCTGAGCAGCATGGCCTCAAGCAGGTGGGAGGCAAGTTCACACACTAGCACAGAGAATATGAAACCTGCTTGACATATGAGCCTGACTGGGACTGTTAGCCTGAAGAGAAGCTGCTCAGCCTATCCACCCTATTACGGCTCACCAGGACCCCCCACTGATTAGGTTCAGATTTTGAGTGAAGTGACCCAAGGGGCCCTTGCCTAAACCCCAGCAATGTGCATCAATTGGAAGTACATACACAGATGTTATGTTACTGTAGACTAATGGATTATGTATGGTGTTGTTTCAAGCCCATAGATTATGGTTTATTCAACCAGTTTAAACCGGTTTTTTAAGTGTCAGTGGTTTTCCAGCATTTCCCACAATTTTCAATGATTTCCCTGCTATTTTTGGAATTTCTTTCAAAGTTTCATAAATTTTTTTTGTAAATGATCAGGGGATGCCATAGGTATTTCCATGCATATCAAACCCCTGGCTGGTGCATGCAAGTGAATAGATACAGGTATCAATTTCCATGGGTTGGCACATCAAAATGAGCTTTGGATGATCCAAAATGGATCAGAAATGACTGAGATATTGTCAAAATATTAGAAAAACAGTATTTCAGGCATAACTCTATCAAATTTTCACCAATTTGTATGATCTTAAGTTCATTTTGAAGCTCATAGGCAGTGCTATTCATTACCACTGTTTGACTAGAAAAAGACCAGTTGAAACCAGTTCAGTTCACAGTTTTTCTTGTTTGCAATGAACTGCAACTGGTTACAGTTTACAGTTCTTCTGAAAAGGGGTAAAAAACCCGGACTGAACTGGATCTCACAACACTACTGACAAGTCTTTCTTACATGGGCCCCTTTTTTTGCCAGCATTGGAGCATTGCTTGCACTTCTTGACACCACCTGACCATGTGCCTGGACCCAAAAAATTGATGAATTAGAATCATGATGTATTCTTGGCAGCAGATGATGCTCCAAGTTGCTGTGAAGTGGTTGACTGAGAGTCTGGAGGAGTAGAAGCTGAGATGGGCATGTTTACTGATATGGGGTCATCTGAGGATGAGGTGGTTCCATCAGGAGGTGTAGAGCTGTTGGTGGAAGGGGAAGAGGACACCAGAAGATTTTTGGGATTAAGAAGAATGTTTGAATATGAGTGACAGTTGCATACCTGATACCACATAGTTCTCATGCCACTTTTCCCATTCATCAATTATCCATCTTGCAGAAAAATGTCATACTTGATGTCCATGCACCAAGGAGGATATCAACCTCAGGGCATGTGAGCTCACTAGGATAAATGAACCTCTCAAGAGGCCATTTCTCAATAACAACACCATAGGGTAACATGAACTTTTCCTCAAAGCCCATGTATACCATGTGCACTTTTCTGAGAAGTGCCTCTGAATGTTGGAGAATGTTGGTTGTCAAAAGAAATTTCCTGATGAATGTTTTGGAGAAACTTACCAAGTGATGAATTGATGAGATTTTTCAACTTTGTCTTCAGTTATGCCATTGTCAATGTGTGCTTGTTGACCATCCCTATCAAAGTGGTCAATGAAAACATCAACAACATGAAATTGTAATTACCTTGCACACCAGCCAGGCAGTATCCCTCAATGGATGATGCAAGATCTTGGAATGTTGCCTTCCATTGATAAGGGAAGTTAGATACATGATCCAATGTGTAGGTCACAAAGGGACATAGAAACCCATTAGCTGATGATTGAGAGGCAATAAATAAGGAACATTTCTGTCCCTGTACATGCATAGAGGGCAGACATCTAAGACAGCATAGTCAATGTATTGATTGTCATAAACACTGGCAGTCATGTGCACTTACATATCACTTAATGGCCAACAGGCTCTGAGTGGCATCATTGAAAGTGCCTAGTTCAATATTGTGTCAACCATACATCATGTTAGCATGGTCCTCCTTAAGTTTGTCAATAAGGGGATCAGTTAATGCAATCTTCTCTTCTGTTGACATTGAGTTCCACTTCACACATAGGGTCTTCAACAGTTGATGGGCCTTCTGTTGTTCCACACCTTCAAGGTCTGTCTGGTAGTCAGTGAGCTTCTTACTGAATAAAGGAGTAATGTACTCTCATTTGCCAGTTTAGCTTCATGACATAGAAACACATTCCATCATGAAACTCCACATGCCTCACCTTTCAAGCATCCTGCTTGATACATGTTTGCCTTATAATAATCCATACTATGGTCACCAAATCCCTTGCAAAACTTGATGGCCTTGCCTTCAACATATTCAGTGATGCTTTGAAGTGCATCTGAGTATTCTTCTTGGCAAGCATCATGTTTGGCCTTGGCTTCAGCCTTCATAGCAGCAGTCTTCTTCTGTGGTGTTTGCTTCTTGAGATGGTAAGGCTGGCATCAAGACATGTCAGCAATAAGATGTCATGCCAAGTTGCAGTAGCACTTGTGGGCATCAATGGCTGATGAGAGAGCTGGCATGGTGCATGTATGAGTAGCAATAGGAATACAAAAAGTTGAAAAATTTATACTGTATCAAAATCAAACAAACAAAATTTAGCAAGAGCAAATACATGTGATGATGGTTGAGATCTACTGAGGCTTGACTATATGTTCCCCAATCCACTTGGCCTCCTTCTGTGGCATGCCTCATTATGACTGCTTTTTGATTGTATCCATGGCTTCAGAGATATGAATTGATAACTTCACCAAATGGGATTATGTACTCAATGTAAGGGCAATCTCTAGGGGCTATGACTCAGTCACATAGCTAGCAGAGGGAGATCCAAAGTATATTCAGTACTACACAGTGTCTACAGGCATAACTACTCACCTAGCAGAGGGAGATCCAAAGAGAACAAGTCTGGGGATGATCCATCCCAATCCTAGTTGCTGTTGTGCAGCCAAGATACACTTGGGGAAAGGGCCATGCCTCAACTCATTATTTCCTCAAAAATTACAATTATCATACTAACCTGGCCACAGATGGTGCATTTTCTACATATGGCTTATCAAGGCCAAATGACCAGGATGCAAACACAAAAAGACCTGGAGATAACAGGCAACGTATGAAAGACAACATTTCAAACAATGGAATGTGCTCTGAGCATCAACAATATATAGGAGAAATTGCCTGGGAAGATCTTAACTTCTTGCTGCACCATGTGTATTAACACACACTTACCCTTCTTTACTGACTTGTTGGAAAATGCATTCATACCAGCACTCAAGCACAACTGTTCTGTAGAGTACTGACAGTCTGTACTCAGTGCCACAACTGTGCAATCAAGTTGTCAGCAATGAAGGTATTGTATGTGAAAAGGATATACCTGGGAGAAGGACTGTACAGTTACGTTCACTTTCCATGAGACGTAATTGTCTGGTTGGTTTGGCACCATGGCACACAGGCATATCTGTAACATGGAAAGAAGTTCAAACTATACAGAATGGCCTGTTCCTAAAAACTTATGGTGATCAAATAAACCAGCACTAAAATAGCCTGGTCCACAAGCCTGCCACTCAGCAAGGGCTCCTTCTCCATTTCCTGTGGCAATGACATTAAGTTGAAATTTTTTCAATTGTTTGACGAGTAATTGTTGTGCAATTGGATTATCTGTTTAGTTCTTGTGAATGCACCTTGTTGTGTGAATTATGAAGAAACTGACCTTCAGCAACAAGAATGCAAGTTGTCTGCCTGAGAACATCCATAAGGACATGAAAACAACAAAAGTATTGAATGTCACATTCATTGCTGATCTGTTCCTGTATGCATAGTGGGCATGTGAGTGGAAATGCTATTGGCATTGGCTCTTGAGTAGAGTCATCAGAAAGTGTATCATCTGTCTCCTCAATAGTTGCATGTGCCACACAAAATACTGCTGTACAGCTTGGACTAGAGAACAGGAGATCAGTTGCTATCAGACTCAAATGCTTTTGACCCTTTCAGCTCATACCATTTAATTTCATCAACAAGCAAGGTGCTCTTGCAAAAGTAATTGCAAGAAGGACACCAACAACCATCATTCTCTACATCTTCTAATTTGGATTTGAGAATAATGTCCATGGTAATTAGGCTTCATAGTTCACATAGCAAGGATTCTCCCAGTTTTTTACATCATTTACACTTGATCAGAGGCTTTTCCAGATACAGAGAATAGGTATGTGTTTCCAGTTATAGTGAGTAAATAATGCTGATGTATATGCTGAAGCACCGATAAGCATATAGGTATCGCAATAGAAAGCAACACCAAAGGCCTGTGGATCATGCACAGCTTCTGCACATCACATTATCTGGGGAGGCAATCCAAGGGGTATAAAAAGTGCATCCAAAGAATGACATAGTTTGCCTTGTCCTCAGAGTACACGTGAACCTCATATTAGATTTGATGATCAGTATTAAGCAGTGCGAAAACATCACAGCGACATTAACAGAACAAAGACCTTAACTGAATGCTGCCGTTCTTGTGACATGTTGTTGTGGTGATTAAGCTTCTCCTGTTGTTACACATTGTTGTCATCTTTCCTATAGACATGGCTGGAGTCCTTGTGTGTTGATTGCAAATTTGCAATCTAATCACTCATGACTGTTATTTCAGATTTGACCAATGGGGCCTGAACACCATTGTAGCATGGTGTAAATCTTATACTTGTTGCGCATTGGTATAAGGTTGAGAATGTTGGGCTTGGTAGGTAGAACTTACTAGAAGAGGGTAGGGAGGGAGATAATCTTATCAGGCTGATCCAAATCAATTTCCCCAGGCCAAGTGCTCAAGCACTCATCCAAGAGAAAGCTGCTGTCTTCCATTCAACCCTCCAGAGCACCCTGGGTAAATCATTCCAAGTTGAGAATGCTTCTGTGCCCCACTCAATGCAGCTATGAAGATAGCTCTTATTGTTGTGTTGCATGTAGTGCAAGGACAGGTAGAGACACTACATTGTATGGTACAAAACCTCCCTTCAGACGTCCATTTGTATGGTGTGAGACGGAGCTGGCAGAT
>JAGGAW010008860.1:0-10272 GCA_017657375.1 Termitomyces sp. T27 | reverse complement strand
GGAACCGAAGATACCAGGAGCAGGGGATATCCCAAAGTTCAGTCGATGGTCCAGCACCACCTTGCCGTCGATGGAGAGGGCTGTGAAAAGGCGCTGTGTGGGGTCAGTTGGTATGTTGCAGAATGCTGAGTCCACATCGAAGACAGCCACCTCCGTGCTGGGGGGTGCATCTGCAACGAGAAGCCAACAGGCATAAAATGTGCCCCAGTCACATTGAAAACACTTAGTATCAATTTGGGAGTTGACAGAAGGATGTAAGGGGTTACCGCGTGGGTGTGAATGATCAACAGTGATGCGTAGTTTGCCTGGTGTCCGTTCAATGACATTCAATGGCACTGTTCTGAAGAAGCCAAACAGTCGCTCAATGAGCTCTGGCAGGTATCCCTCCAAAACTCAGCCAAGTTCATGCTCAGTAGTGTATTTGGAGAGAACAAAGGCGTGGTGCTCAGAGGTATGGTAATAATTAGGCGGGGAGTAGGTACTGTATAAACTAAAATGCTTGAGACCTATGCACATAATTAGGGAGGAGGTAATGCAATATTAAGGTGAAAGGACCTAGTGTAAAATCATGCTGCAAACCATGAAGAACAGAGGCGAAGCGATCCACGGCACCAGCCACAGTGAGAATGGACGTCCAGCGCCAATGCTTGAGCGGTGTTGTAACTGGGAAGAAAAGGTCATGCAGGGCAGTCTTGTGCAGAGTGGACGGCCTCTCCACAGAGGGAACATGCATGACGGTGAGGGCAGTCGGAGGCATGGCGGGAGTGGGGTCCATTGAACCCATAGCAGAAGGAAGTGCCATTGGTGTCGATGAGGTGATTATTGACACGGTGGAGGAGGCACCCTTCTCGAGTGCAGGAGTTGAAACGGTGGTCGTCCCCGCCACAGACCATGCAGCGGATCTTACATGATGGACCGTCGCGACTCCTGGACTCAGAGCTGTAGGGGTTTTGGTGCAAACCTTTTGCCCTGCCATGACAAGAGGTGGAGGAGGAGCTAGACGGGGCCGTTTCGCTGGAGGAGGTCTGAAAGGACGAGTCCAAATGCAATGAGGCCTCCCCAAACAGACATGTGGCTGGTTGCCCCATGAGTTTACGCATCAGATCGGACTGGTATAGTTGAAACTTCATTGAAGTGAAGGAAGGCATGGCAAATGTGCATGTCGTAGGTGAGGTAGGCATGGAAATTCTCCATGAAATTGGGACGTAACTGAATGTGGTAGTAGTGTTTGTGGAAGGCATCGGCAATCGTGTTGGCAGTGGGACCCCCAATCTGTTGCTCAGGGCCCACCTTGAGGCAGTGGCAGATGACCAAGATCAGGGTGGTGCTAGCCTGAATGAACTCCAGCGCGTCGAGGTCCTTCTCCTTGCTGAGGTTGAACTTTGCCCCGAAAACCTGTAATTCACCGGAGGTGGAAAGGGAGAGGGCAGTATTGCCATGGCAATTAGGTGCCAAAGCAGCACGATGACATGCTGCATTGGTGAGGAGGTCCAAAGGGACGTAAACTGTCCAGCCCACATTGAAAACTTGCTGAATGCGTGTGGGTATTGGCAGGACATTGGGATCAAGTTCTGTGGCAACAGCAGGGGGAGCCCCCAGGAGGGGGCGAGAACCGGAGGAGTTCAGGAAGGAGGCAGGTGCAAGGGGAGGGGGCAGCATGGATGCAGCAAGGAGAGACGCCGCAGAAGGAGCTGGGATGTGCGTAGTGGCAGATTGGCCAGGAGCAGCCATGCGAAGCGGAGGAGGGGCTGCAGAGGGGGAAGAAACTAAGCATTGTGAAGCAACGTGAGAATGTAGAATGTAGACCTACTTCAGAAATCCAGTGTAGCTGGTGGAGGTGCCGCTTGATGTACTCTGGATTGGGCCGCCTGCACAGCAGCAGAGTGGATGTTAGAAGGGGGGGGGGGTTGGCCAGGCTGGAGGCCTGTGGGATGTGCAGTGCAACATCTGCCCCAAAGTGCTGAAATAAGCTGAGGAGGGCTGAGCGCAGAATGGTGATGGAGTCAGAAGGGGGTGGAGGAAGATGGGGGATCAGGGAGAAGAGCACTGAGGCCAAGCAGATGGGCGCTGTGCAGTATGTCCTCAGTCGTCTGGATAGGTTCACAAGAGTGTGATGTGGGAGTGCAACATTTCTCTGCATGGCATTCAGCTGCCTTAGCAGGGGGCATCAGAGAGGGTGCAGGGGAAGGGGGGTTACGTGGAGGGGTACAGCGCTGGGAGGGGGAATCCTGATGCACAGGTGTTGTAGGATCCCTGCAAGGGATGTGAGCAGGGGAGAAGGGGGTGACATGAACAGAGTTGGAAGCAGGAGCCACAGATCTGGGGTGAATCCTTGGTGTGAGGCTAATTTCTGCAGATTGGGGAGGGAGTTGAGTCGAAATGGAAGATTGGGGCAGGTTCAGAGCTGAAGGGGCCCCCCTGAGACATTGGGGGCACATGATGTGGCCTTGCCCAAACCGCCAGCAGGAGGATCACTGTCGTCGAAGTCGCAATCATAGTCCAGATCATCCTCTTCCTTGGTGATCTCTTCAATGGCTGGCATGTGCAAGGGGGCACCCTTACCTCCATGAAGAGGAGCAGTGGCCAAGGTTAAACCTGAGAGAGCCAAAGGAGAGCCATGCTGGGATCAAGTATGAGGTCACCAAACAGAGGAAGGAAGTGTGGAGAAAAGAATATTGCCAGGTAGAGGATCACAAGAAGGAACAGAAGTAGCCATAGGTAGACACGTAGGCAAGGGAGGAGTCTATGTAGAAGGTGTCAAAGAGAGCATAACGTGAACAAAATGTGAGAAGGTGATAGTTCGAAAGCAAGATGCCTGAAGACATGTGACTATGTCATTCAGCTCTAAACACATGCCACATTCATCCTGTTCCTCCATTCTGCAGACTTACATTTGATGCAACTTGAAGGCTGGTGATCAGCATACCCAGCATACTGATCACTAGCCTCTCTAAATAAGCCCTCTTCATCTGACTTCCCCTTGGTCCATCTCTTGACGTGTTTAACATCCACTTCATTGAAGAATTCAATGCCTTTTCCCAAGTATGAACTTGTCACTGCCCTCTTGTAATTCACTGTATACTGTAGGCATTCGACGCAGATAAGATTGTGTGAGAGGTCATCCATCTCATTGTTGCTTTCATTGTTGCTTTCATCGTCACTATCCTTGGCTTCAAGGCTAGCTTGAAATATTGACAGGCCTGCTTCGTAGTAATCTTGAATGATGTTCTGGGCCAAGGAAAGTGCGCTCCAAGGATAATGGATAGTACCGTCAAGTGCTGCTGGTCTATTGTCATAGTAGTATTTGTTAGTCATAGAGGGCTTTTGGACTAGTGATCAAAAACTGAATAATATTAGATATCAAAGTTCAGGCAAGAGTGGAAGGGGCACTCACAGTCTACAATGATGTACTACTGTGAATGATGCCAGTTAGGGAAGAATAGAAGCAGAGAGGTGGCTATTCAGTTCTGGAAAAAGGTCAATGTTAACAGGCTCTTTGAGTTTTGAATTACTCAGGGAACTGGCTTTGGAACTTGATTGTGTGTTCGTATAGCAGGCTTGTTATCAGCCAAAGTATGTTCCAGAGGGTCCACATTCGGATTGTGTTTGGATGAAAAATGTACAATCCCACAGTCGACTCTGTGATGGTGATGACCTGGTGAGGTCCACAATTGGGGGCCCATACTACACTGTCATCTGATAAGTACTTGTGGAAGTGGCCAGTGCTGTGCATGGCAGTACTCAGATGTAAATATGATGGCTTGATTTGTCATCATAGTAAGCAAGAGTAAGGACAATGTCTAAGACATTTGCCAAGTCTTGGCCATCATAAAGTCAACAGACAAGATTGTGCAATACATCGAGAATCACATTAGACCAGTAAATACCAAATTTTTCTCTTAGAAATACACTGACAGTTCCACTATCAGCAGTATTACAGCTTTTGCGGGGCATTGCTGTTGATTGATTATTTAAGGAACCATGTCTGGTGGAAAACATTAGTGGAGGACATCCATAAATATTGCAAGAGTTGTATCACCTGTAGAAGGAGTAAGCCTAACAATCAGAAACCATCAGGACTGTTGAATCCTCTTGAAATCCTATCAGCCCCATGGTAGTCAATCAGCATTGACTTTGTGGGACCGTTACCCAGGTCATCTGACCATAACTCAACATATGACTCAATCATGGTCATCATTGACCTTCACATGGCAATGGTATACCTGGTCCCAAGCCACACCAATTACAAAGCTAAGGATATTGTCGAACTCATATTTGCCAAAGTTTACAAGCACCACGGTCTTCCAAAAACTATAGTAAGTGATTGTGACCCATGGTTGTAATGATAGAGTGATGGGTACACCAGTATTGTGACACTTAGTTTGGTCAGGGACAGAACAGGTTTAAGCAATCTTATTATTTTGGGTACTACTCTAGAAACTATACATATATATGGTTCTAGAATGTTTTGGATGATGTAAGTATCCTTCCAGGGAACAATCAATCATTGTTCAGGACATGTATGTTTTTGGTCAATACATAGACATAGTCTCCCTCTGAGAATCTTGCAGGTCTTCTCCTCCTGTTTGTATCCCTGGTCTGTTTTATATGCACTGCAATGATGTTGTCATGTGCTTGCATTATTGCCAATTTCATTTTTACTGCAAAGTCTTGCACCCCAGCATACTCACATTCTACTGGCTTGTTACTTTCCCATATGAGTGACTGTGGCATGTGTCCAGAGTTCAAGAATGGTGCAAACCCTGTGGATTTGGATCTTGCACAATTGATAGCAAATCCAATGGCTGGCAGGCACTGGACCCAGTCAGTTTGGTTGTTTTTGATGCATGCTTGCAGCATTTGAGTGATTGCTCTATTTGCACACTCCATAGAATTGTTGGATTGAGGATGATACATGCTGGGCATGCTCAGTTGAGTGCCTATGAGCTCATTGAGTCTCTCCTAGAACTTGCTTGTGAACCATGGGTCACGATCACTTACTATAGCTTTCAGAAGACCATGGTGCTTATAGACTTTGGCAAATATGAGTTCTGCAATATCCTTAGCTTTGTAATTGGTGTGGCTTGGAACCAGGTGTACCATCACCATGTGAAGGTCGATGATGACCATGATTGAGTTGTATGTCAAGTTATGGTCAGATGACCTGGGTAATGGTCCCATGAAGTCAATGCTGATTGACTCCCATGGGGCTGACAGGATTTCAAGAGGATTCAACAGTCCTGATAGTTTCTGATTGTTAGGCTTACTCCTTCTACAGGTGATACAAGCCTTGCAATATTTATGGATGTCCTTCACTAATGTTTTCCACCAGACATGGTTCCTTAAATAATCATATGTCTTCTTGGCTCCAAGGTGAGCCAACAGTGAATGCACATCTCGTATAAGGATCTCTTGTATACTTCTGTCTCTGTGATATATGTTAGGTATGCAGAGTGTTTGTGATTTCCCTTCTTTTAGATAGGATCTTGCTAGTGCTTACCTTGGCTATCTTGGATATTTCTGATGCATCCTTTGATGCGATGTCATGTGCCTGATGCTGTGTATCCTTCTTGCCTTTGTTGTGCTTCATTTTTGTGTGCTCATCTTTTTTCTCTCTACTCCTACCCTCCATTCCTTTGCTTTTATGAGGAAACTGTTCACTTTCTTTGTTAGCAAGGTGAGCTGACCTCCTAGGCCTAGGCTCATCAACAATTGTTTTGCCAAAACATGTGTTTTCTCCCTCATTCTCATGTGTCAACACATCCTCCTTTTTAGCCATACTCCTTGTGATTGTGCCAATGTGAAAAGATGTGTCTAGTTCCTTATTGTGTTCCAGCATCAGTACTGCTGATGCTTCCAGACTGGTCAGTACTGGGTGCAAAAGTTCATGTGGTCCAAGTTCATGTGGTCCCAAGTTCATGTGGTCCCAGCCTGCTTCATGGTGTGTCATCATATTCCATGTATTTCAATGCTGTGCATACTGTCCCAGTTGCCTCATTCAAGTATAAGCGAGATAACATGTCCAACAGGATGTTTTCTGCTCCTGGAACATAAATGACTTCAAAATCAAAGGCTGAGAGTTTCTCCATCCACCATGCTTGCTGCAGTGACAGATCTCTTTGTTTCAGTAAGTGTATCAAGCCCTTATAGTCGGTATACTATCTGAAACAAACACCCTGTAGGATATCCTGGTGGCATTTCATTGTTTTGATGCCTGCCAGCAGTTTGATCTCATGCATGGGGTAGTTTTGTTGGGCTGGGTTCAGCTTTGCAGAGTAGAATGTGGCAACAGATGTGGTTTTCTAATCCTTGCCTTGGCTGATGATGCCACCAATCCCTGTGACACATCCATCTGTTACTATGTTCACTGGGGGCTGGCTTGGACCATACTTCAGCAGGTGTCAGTAGTGATCACAGCAGTCAGCAGCATGTCACTTCACCTCCTCAAATGCATGTTGGTGTGTCTCTGTCCAGCAAAAAGGTACACTCTTGCTTGTGAGACTGTGCAGAACCCCTGTCAGTATTCTGACCCAGTCTATATCATCTGCTAGGTAACTGGCCATGCCTAGGAATCTGCTGAGCAACTCCCTGCAAGTGGGCATTTTTCATTTTGCCAGTGTATCAACCTTGTCAGGATCCATTTGTATGCACTTCTCATCCATAATCCATCCCAGGATCTTCATTTCCTTGCAGAGCAGTTTTAGCTTGGATTCACTGAGGTAGAGCCTTTCTCATTTCAATATGTCAATTACAGTCTTGATATGTTTTATATGGTCCTCCAATGTGTCTGAATAGATTATGATGTCATCAAGGTATACATCCATCCAGCACCCCAGAAATTCAGCAAAAAGATAATTCATTAGTGCCTGGTAAGCTGCCAGCATGGTACAATCCCTCTGCTGCACAACATGACTGACCATTGTTCTGCTAGGGGTATTGACTGTGGTCCAGGTTCTGGGATGATTCTTATTTGTTTGTAGGCATCCTGTCCATCAATCAAGGACCAATACCTTGCTCTAGCTGCTCTGCGCAAGATACTTTCCATGTCTGTGAGTGGAGAGCTCATTTTCCTTGTATTCATCTTGCGCTCCCACAGATTTACAACAGTTTGAAGCCTTAGTAGTCCATCACCCAGTTTCTTGATGCACAACATAGGGGCTGAGCTCCTTACCAACGTGATCTCCCATCTGCTGGTGTGTAGATAATCATCTCTTTTCTTGGTCCACTGAGGTAACAACGCTTCAGAGCATTTAGATGGTCTCCATGAGTATACTTTACCCCCATCAATCGAAGGCATCTCATGATTAATAGCTTTCAACAGTGGTAGCAGACACTTAGATGCTTTCTTGCAGATCAGCTTGGCATAGTTTATTAAATTTAATTTTATTTCTTCAATGCATGCATGGAACAACTGTAATGTCTGGGACTCTAGCTGCTATATCCCGCTTCCCTCCAAAGATAAACTCTTGTTGCTTCCAATGAGCATGCATGTCAGATTAAGGCCAATCATCACGCTATGCTGCCA
Source organism: Termitomyces sp. T27 (assembly GCA_017657375.1). Classification (NCBI taxonomy): domain Eukaryota; kingdom Fungi; phylum Basidiomycota; class Agaricomycetes; order Agaricales; family Lyophyllaceae; genus Termitomyces; species Termitomyces sp. T27. Next base: position 2,747 of record JAGGAW010008860.1, on the reverse strand, counting down.
GAACTACAGGGTTCCCAAAATCACATCATAACCAGATAGATTCATGATATCAAACTGTCTTACCTTGTCGAGGCCCTGATATTGGAATTACACTGTCACAGCATAGTTAATTTTGGATCTCAATCCTTGTGCAGCCATTTAGACATTCAAGGGGGAGGTAAGATCTGTTTTCCTCAGTTTCAGTTGCTGAACAATCATTGTAGACATGAAGTCACTCAACAATCCTGAATCCAGCAGCACTCTCACTGGGTGTCCATCAATTTGGGCAACTACCACACTTGAATCAGGTATCATTCTTGAGGGGTCCAGGGGTGAGACATGTTTCTCTCAATTGTTGTTCTCATTGGTGCATTAGTTCTTGCTTTGCAATTCCCCTTCCTAACATTAACTGCATTCAGGCCAATATTTCTAGCACCAGGGGTGGAACAAGCAACCATGTCAAAGGTATTTAGCAAATTAGTGAGGAATTGTCTGAGTTCCCTATGCTCTGGGTTGTTCCTGCTTGACCAGTCTTCTTCCAGAGTATCTAGGAATAAGCCCTGGGATCATTTGCAACTCTGCTGTAAAGTCAGCCCTGCCTGGCAACATTCTTGATGAACCACCTTTGTAAGTCAATTCCCTCTTATTGCACCATGTGCAGAGGTAGGGATGTTGTAAAGTTCAGTGCCCAGTTGTGCATGCAGAGGCCTGGGGACCTAGTATTCCAGCTTACAGGTCCCATTACTTCAAACCAGTGGGTTTCTCTCATTTCCACTGAGTACACCCTTCCAAAACTGCATTTCCCCTTTTTCAGGATCCACTTAACCTGGTGGGCATAGACTGATTGGACCCCATAGTGGCACCTCCACCATTTGGTGCCATCAATACTTCTGCTGAGGCGATTTGCAAGAACCATCACATAATGCAATGCCAGCAAGAACTCCTTGCTGAGCATGAGCCAGTTATCTACAAGTAAGTCCTCCATTGTTTAGCTGTCCATGATCACGTTTTGAGTCCTACTAGTGCAATAGACCAAGAATTGTCTCCTCTCAATGTCCACATGCATCTCATTGCCTGAGTAGGACTGTTGAGAGTGGATCAGTTGTTCCACATGCATGGCATATGAGTCTCACATCCCACATAGGTTCATGCCTTCCTGGATGATCAAAACTAACTTCCTCCTCCATTATTCCAGTTATAGTCCTTGGGTACTCATGATGCTGCCATCCCAGGATGTTTGTTTCTCTATGTCTTCTCCATGTTGGTCTCCTACAAGGCATTTGGCAAACCTGCACTCCACAAAAGTGCACTGCAGCAAATTGGATTTGTATTCCTGCTAAAGACACACCCTCCATCATTGATTCAACAAAGTTGCACAATTGGTCCGTGTCTGTGAATGTGTATGAAATCTTGTTACTCCTCACACCAGGCAGTTCATTGCTCAATCCAGAAGCCTTGATGGTAGTGTTTTCCAGGCAGTTTCATTGCAAGTAGTCAGTGCTTCTGCATTTGAAGCATCTGCCCTCACTCTGTACTTCTTTTCCTCATGCAATAGCCTGTTTTTGTCTTTTCCCTCATAAGTCTTATTTGTCTTCTTATCTTGATTTCCAGACTTAAAACTTTTGGACTTCCAATTGCTTGATCTTGTGCTACTTCCAGATCCTGGATTAGAGCCTGATATGGTCTGAGAAGCTGACCCCCCATTGTCATGACAGTAATCATTATTGTTTCTGTTCATGGGTCTATGGTTTGATGGCTTATTTCCAGTGTTCTTTTCCCTCTTACATTCAGGTTCATCTCCCATACTTCAGGCTATTTCAAATAGTTCTGCCTTTTCAACTACCTTGCCCCACTTGGATGTTTTGGGGTCAATCCTGTTCTCAAATAAACAATGCTAGAGTCAGGCAGCAAGACTTAGGTATAATTTTCAAACCTTCTCATGCTTACTTGCATAATCCACAGTTCAGTAGAGAATCTTGAGTTCTGCAGCATATTTCTGGATGGTCATTGATCTCTGCCTCATCTTGTCAAGTTTTCTTTGCTGAATGAGTCTAAAGTTGGGCAGGAAGCATGTGTTGAATATGCCTTCAAAAAAGGTACATATATTCCATTCTCTAAGTTCCATGGAAACCTTGTTGAGGTAAAACCTGTATGCCTTTTCCTTAAGATAGTTTGTGATCTTGGAAATGTGATCTCTATCAGGCACTCAGCCCTTCTTCAGGTATGCCATGGACTGTGTTGCAAACTGATAGTATTTCACAGCATTGGCCTCTCCATCATATTTTTCTGGAGGGGTAGGCTTTATTTGTCCAGAAGACCCTTTCTTTGCACTTTCCTTAGCCTCTGGGATTGACTTTATAGTCTGCTTGGGTCACCTTTTGCTGCTCTTTTTCTTTCAATGGTGCAAGCCCTTGTCATCAGATGACAACTGTCCAACATCATTACTCAAGTTGCTGTCTGACAGTTGAGGCCCACCAGGAAATCCTCACCTGTCATCGTTGTTGCTGCTGCTCACCAGATCTTGGGAGGTCTTGTCATCTGAGTGGTCACTTTCAAGCATGTGGAAGGCTTCTTCAAGATAAGAGTTATTCCTGAGGCATTTGCTGGCTTTAAATAGGCTGTTGTTTGTCTTTGGTGGGCCCTTCCTGCCTTTCACTATCTTATGGTTACTCAAGGTGTCATCAATCATGTTGTCAAATTCAATTGACATAGGTTCTACAGAGCTTCTTGCCTCTGCTGGTGGGCCCCTCTCATTGCCTCCTAGTTTA
>JAGGAW010008859.1:0-10301 GCA_017657375.1 Termitomyces sp. T27 | reverse complement strand
CTTTCCTGACAATGACTCTCCCTTCTATGTCGAAGCAGATAGCTCTGACTTTGCTATGGGAGTGATCCTCTCACAACAGTCAAAGGAGGATAGTAAGTGGCATCTTGTAGCCTTCTGCTCTAAGAGCCTGAATGTAGTAAAATAGAACTACAAGATCTATGATAAGGAGATGCTTGTAATTGTTTGATCTTTCAAAGAATGGTGGCATTTCCTTGAAGGCACATGGCACAAGTTTGAAGTCTGAATGGACTACAAGAACCTTAAGTACTTCTGAACAGCAAAAAAGCTCAATCGCTGTCAAGCTCACTGGTTCTTATATCTAGCCAACTTTGACTTTGTGCTGCACCACAAACCTAAATGGAGCATAGGCAAGCCAAATGTGCTATCTTGATGAGCAGATTACAGTACAGGATCAGACAACAACAACAACATTGTCTTCCTCAAACTTGAGCTCTTCACCATCTATGCTCTCAAAGGTGTAGCTGTCCAAGGAAATGAGGCAAACATCTTCAAGGACATCTAGCAGGAAAACTGGGAAGGCCTGTAAGAGGATGTGGTGGCACAGGCAGCAATAGCACTGCAAGCGAATTGAAATAAGGGTGTGAAGTCCATGCATACCAACTAATAGGCTTTTAAGAACAGCTTTCTGACCTTTCACAGGCATATCTACATCCATAACATGCCTAAGCTACAAAGATGCATACTCAAGCAGCACCACAATTTGTACATCACGAATCACTCAGGCAGGTGGAAGATTCTGGAGCTGGTATCATGAAGCTACTGTTGGCCCCAGATGTCTTGATATGTCAGCTCTTACATTAGCACCTGTGACCTGTGCCTATGAACCAAGCCTCATCATCAGCTTCCCATAGAGCAGCTTCATCCTCTTCCTATCCCTGCCAAACAATGGAGTGTGGTGTCTATGAATTTCATTGTGGAACTGCTAAATGCACATAGATATGACATGATCATAGTAGTGGTGGACCTCTATAGTAAGCAAGCACACTTCATCCCTATCCACACAACATGCTCAGCAATGGAGGCCACAACGCTCTATTGGAAGAACATTTGAAAGCTGTATGGCCTATCCAATGCTTATATATCAGATCATAGACCTCAGTTTGCTGTAGAGTTCACCTAGGAACTCTATTGTCTGCTGGGCATGAAGTTGCACACATCTACAGCATATCACCTCCAGTTTGATGGTCAGACAGAATACATGAAACAAGAACTTGAGCATTACCTTTATGTATTCTACAACAAATGACAAGATGACTGGGATGAGTTGCTGCCTAATGCTGAGTTCTAGTACAACGACCATGTCCATGCCTCCATGCAGTTCTCTCCATTCTTCCTTGACACAGGTTACCACCTACACATGGGCTTTGAACCCTATGCACACTCATCAAAGAACAAATCAGCAAATGAGTTTGTGGATAAGATGAAAAGGGTGCAGGAGAAAGTGAAGGCAGCACTGGTGAAGGCTAAGGATGACACGGCACATTACTATGACTAAGGCCACACACCTGCACCCAAGTATCAGCCTAGCAACTGAGTCTATCTAGATGTGTCTGACATCACCATGACATGACCATCATGAAAGCTCTCTCATCAGCAACTGGAACTATTTATGGTGGAATAATAGGTAGATCCTCTAGCCTACCACCTGAAACTGCTAGTAGGTATGTGGCAGCTTCATTCTGTCTTCAACATAGTGAAGCTGTCCCTGGCACTTGATGGCCCAATCCCTGGTTGTTGCCCCAAACTGCCACCACTGTCAGTCCTGGTCAACAACAAGGAAGAGTATGAAGTGGAGGAAATACTAGACAGCTGCCTGTTTTGGCAAAGCTCCATTTCAAGGTAAAGTGAAAGGGCTATGGTTGAGAGGATGTATCTTAAAAACTGCAGGAGAACATGCATGCACTTGGCTGAATTTAGAAATTCTACTAGCATTATTCCAATGCACCAAGAGCCATCCAAGGGATCTACTCTGTGTCACCAGCTAACATCACCATCCAAAATTTTTTCTACTCTGCACATCAAGACACAGCACACTAGAGAAGGGGTGATGTCAGGGGATTACCATTTTCCCCCTTTACATGGTCTTTATTCTCTCTTTTTATTACCTAATCCTATTCTCCTTGCCTAGCTCTACTTATTGGTCCTACTCTCATCCTCTGAACTACTCTAGTTCTTTTTGTAGCAGAGTTCCAAGTTCCATCACTCTCATTATAGAGGAATCACTGCCATCACTGGACTCATCATTTTTGGAGGTTTTCTCCTTTTAGTGTTTTTTGTGGCTTATGTGTACTATACAGTTTCTTTCCATGCTTCTAGAGCCCCAGAAGTGTTCACACCTAGCATTGGGAGTTTCCCAGACTTGTTTTCTTTGGATCTCCTTCTGCTAGGTGAGTAGTTATGCTTGTAAACACTGTACAGTACTGAATATACTTTGGATCTCCCTCTGCTAGCTGTATGACTGAGCCATAGCCCCCAGAGGTTGCCTTTACAATGTTCCCATCCAGCATTGTCACTGTGGCTTACAATTCATGCTCAGGCTTAATTCTAATTCGTTTATATGCACCCTAACTGTCAATCACAAATTTGTATTTAGTGCAAGCAGCATGCCTTAAGATTCCATCAATGTCTGGCAGCAGTGAAGACTTCTTCACCATGTTCATGTTTCATGCGTGCAAGTCACTTACAATCCTCAATTGAATAGGCTCACCAGGCTTACTAGGCTTCTTCAAAAACATCATGGGAACTGCATTCTTATCAGTGGTCACTTTCCACCAGCTAATCTTAATGTAACTTGCACATTTGTCATTCCACTGAGGTTTTAAAGCTTCAGGACAGCATGAAGGTCTCTAAAGGTATATTTTATTCTCGCCAATGAGAGGGATTTCATCATGAATAGCATGCAGAGGAGGTAATGGAGTTTTCACTGCTGATTTGCATAGTGACTTGGCATAGCCCACTAATTCCTTCTGAACTTTGTCTAACCCTTCCTCATACAGGGACATTGCATGTGTCAAGAGCTATGCCACACCCATACCATCTTCTAGAGGAATTGAATCAGTGCTTCCAACTATCATTTGAGGCAGGTTGAGACCAAAGGTTACCTTGTGTTGGTAAATCCATGGAGTACCTAAGATCAAATCATAGCCATTTATGTTCATAATGTCGAAGTACCAATTTTCCAAAATATGTTGGTACTTGAAATTAACAGTCATCTCATAGTTTACTTAGGATTGCAAGCCCTGGATAGCTAGTTGTACAGATATAGAGTTGGTAAGTTCTGTTTTAGAAACCTTCAGCTGTTCTGTGATAGTGGTTAACATAAAGTCACTTAGCAATCCTGAGTCAACTAATGCATAGACAGAATGACCATTAGCCACAATCACCAAGGATTTTGGAATGTGGTGTTGTTTATTTTTGTGGTGAGCATTGTTTTGTAACAGAGTAAGGTAAGTCCCTGCCTTAACCCGCTGCCCATTGAGCTCAAGGACATGCAGGATATCACCTTCTTCTTCCACACAGAAGTTTTATTGAGCTCATACCATGCAAAGGATGGTTTATAATTCTTCCTCAAGCACATCCAGGCATTGCATCCATAGTAGCTTGAAGGTGTTTCCATGGTCATCATCACCACTCCTTGGCAGATTGAAGGCATCTGATAGTCACTGGTATGATTCTTCTACTCAATCAGTATATCAGCTAACAACATTGAACATGGGATCATGGAGCTGGCCATACTCAATTTAAGTTTGAAACTTCAATATGATATCATTGATCTCATAATAATTTTCTGCTAGGTCACTCAAAAGATACATATGAAATCATCTTTCTACTAATGGACACCTTTCATTGTCTTGCTAGATATATGGTCCACCCAACTTCAAGACTAACTCTGCATTCCAGGCCCAGATATCTCCAACCAAGGTTGTTCAATACCAATCCTAGCATGTGATTGCTATGTGAGATTCATGGGCACACTGTTCTGTGTACCAGATCCCAAGCTCATAGTTTTCCTGAGTGACATCAACAATTGGAACAATAAAGTCAGTACCTTGAACCTGATCCCAAAGTGACATCTCAAGATCACTGATATTGTATGCCACAAACTGTTGCTCTTTGTACTGCAGGCAGTTGGAAGGATCACAGGAATAAGTTTGCATAGACTCGAGCATGTATTCCAACTTATGTGAATTGGTGCTTTCTAAAGTAAGTGATTTTCTGTAGGCCTTCTCTTTCTGCCATAACATATCCAATTTTATTTCTGAGTTACTGATTTTGATGTCATAGGCTCCTTCTGACCAACTCAGATTTATTGGCAGACTCATAATCATGCATTTGAAAACCTGTTCCTCAATAAGTATTTCAGCTAAAGATATGTTAATGAATGCCTTCTCAGAGTCATCAACCACAATTTAGAAACCATATTCATCACTTGTGAGGTCATCAATCTAATTGTTGCCTTTGCTGGAGTCAAAACCCAATTGAAGATCTGATAAGCTATTGCTGCCATCATTCTACTCTTCATCCATTTCAAACAAAGGTTCAGTTTCACAGGATAGGTTATCTTGGGCTACTTCATTAATGTTCAGTGGGCTTATGACAATTGCTCCCACCAGTAATCCTTGGGTGGTGCTGCTCAATGCATTAACCTGCAAGTGTTCCATCTCCTTGAGATCTATGCAAATACTATTAGATTTAAGACCCAGCAGATTGCCACTTAAAGACTTCATAGTCTTGTTGCATGGACAATTGCCTGTGAAGTGGCCGGTTTTACCACAATTGAAACACCAATTCTGAGCTTTGTACTTGGCCACTTGTTTCTCACTTAGGCTATTAGAGTTCTTGAGTTTCTTATTCCTATAGTTGAACAGACCTGCCTTGGACTGAGAGGATTTTGCATCCTTGGAATCATTTTAATTCAAAGAAAAGCATGGTGTTCTGTTGGTACATTTTCTGAATGAAGAGTGTGACTTTTGATGGTGAGGAGGCTTATTTCCCTCCAGCTTTAGATTGGATCCTCCTTCCAAGATGCAAGGTTCTTCCTTTGACTTGTGATGCTTATGATGTCTGGAAGGTTGTCCCAAATCACCCTTAGAGTCATCAAAATCAACATTCTCAGTGCACTCCAGAAACTCAGCCTGTGACACAATGTCTCCTCATTTTGAGACTTCCAGGTCAAGTCCAGCATGGTAAAGCCTTCATTTGATCGAAGAGCAGAATTCATTGAACAATTTAACAATCTTCTTGCATCTACTGATTGATCTAACATAGATGAATAATTCTTCCAACTTGGAAATATAGTTGTGCACAGTGAGTGTTCTTCCTTGTCCAAAGTCTCAAAGTTTATTCTGCTGACAGTTACAGAAATCAGTCAGAAAGCATTCATTGAATAGTTCCTTGAAGAACTTTTTGAGATTCCACTTCTCTAGGCACCAAAGAACTTCATGTGAATAGAAATTCCATGCTTTTTTGATTAGGAAACTTGCCACTACTGTGATGTGATGTTGCAGCTCAACATATCTATCAGTCAGGTAAGTAGAACATTGATTCATGAATTGCATGAACTTCTGAATATCAGATGCACTGTTGTACTTCTCAAATGGGATAGGTTTGATAGTGGAGGATGGTTTTTAGTAATATTTTTCATGGTTTTTGAACTGTTTATGCTTACAGCTCTTGCATCCCTTCTTGGACTTCTTACCAGCTTTTTGATGCTTGCAATGGCATGATTCAGCATCAGATGAAGATTCTGAAGAGCTATCTTCAGAGGAAGAGCCACCAGAGTTGGAAGGATCATAGCTGCTGTCCATGGAGACAGTGCTATCAGAGTCATTGTCTAAACTATCACTAGATTCATTGCTCTCTAAAGACAAAGATGAATCTGGAGATGAGTAATCTGAATTTGAAGAATCAGTGTCATGCTTGTAACTGACACATGTGAACAGTTTCCTAAGTGCACTGCTCTTCAATACCTGGTTAACAGGTCACAGCACACTATCACTAGCATTTTCCTTGTTTGTCAATACCTTGATCTTGCTGATAGGCTCAATTACACCAATAATCTTGTCACCAAGTTTAAGGGAGTACTTCTTTACCCCTTTAAAGGTCCTTTTACTCTTCTTTCTCTGAGAAGACTTCTTGCAAGGGCTTTCCTCAACATTGATGACGAGTTCTTTGCCCTTACTATTCATGATAGCAGACTTGATGTCCTTCTAGTAGCAGTACTCATTGAGCATCTCATGCTGTATTTCTGGGTCTAGCTCATCCCCAGTAAGGTCAGTATCTCCTCAGTTTCCTGGGTCCAGCCCTTTGCTCTTTTGCAAAGATAGGTGCTCAATTTCCTTAGAGATAGTTTCACTGATCTCAGAAGAAGGCAAAATAAATGTATTGACATATCAGTTATTTATGTGGGCTTGTTCTGCAGTGGTCATACTGCAACAGACCATGCTAACTACATGTACTTGTTTGGGGTTAAGCTCTCCCAACAATGAGCTAGTATGGACAGACTTAGTCTTAAGTCTAGTCAACTCTGACTTAGATGCAGATTGTGGCTAATGACCTTGCATCAAAATTGTTGCCTTCATAGGCAGGGTATACTTTCTGTAGGGGTTAGCTGCAAGGCCCTGGCTCCTCAAGTGCAGGCTGGAGCCCACCAGAAGCCTCAACATCAAGACCTCCCATGTCTCCATGCATGGGTCAACTGGAACCTTGCATGCTTGCTTCCAATCCTGATGGTGGCCCAATGTTAGAGACTATCAGGACATGGTTGCAAGTAGGGTATCTGTGTTGTATGGTGTTAGCAGATATGGTAAATGTATGAACTCATGAAATAGGTATTCCATAGGTTGATCAGACCACAGGGTGCTACAGAGCAAGAGCCAAAGAGTTCGTAGGGTGCAAAGGACTTTAAAAGTTCAAAATATATAGCATGAGGCTACCCAAAGAGATAGAGTCATGTCACACTAAAGCTTAGAGTCTCTTGTAAGAACTGGTTTAAGTCCTAGATTGCAAAAAGCTGGGGATACTCTAGACATTGCAGTCCTTATATACATATTTCAGAAGGCTTAAGTAATATATCAGGGAAAGGTAACAAAAGTGGTGGTTTACAGAGAGTCCATTTGGTATAGTGCATAGTAACAGTAGGTAACAGTCATGGAATCTCTACAGATTTGAATTGATACTCATCCTTGTTTTGATAGGATGAGGAGTTCTGCATTTTGCTTTTATCACTTCAGTGGAGATGTAGAGAGCCAAGAAAACTGCATTCTGCAATATTATGGTCAATTGCAAATGGTTCTTGAGCTCAGACTCAGGCTAGACAGAGCTTTCAAAAAATAATGTCTGCACATGTTTGTAGCAATTCAAAAATCATAAAAATGAAAATAAATCAAAAATTCATATCTCCAGCCCACCTGCTGTCCATGGCCCCTCTTTGACTGTTATGATTCTGTTTTGTCATGAAACCAACTTATATGTGAAGAATAGGCTCCCAGAGTGTATTACATGTGGAGGAATTTCAGTTCTGTTCAGTGGTTCTCAAAGAAGGGTTAAGGGCTAGTCTAGATGATACAAGGTGTAAAAGTGAGTCATTCTACACCTTTGACTATCCATGGATGTCCTGCATACTGACCATCAATTTTTTGGTGCTTTATCCAGCCCTTCCAAAGTTAGCATCTGTATCATGAACTGGCTGGCCAAATTTCTACTCAGGACCCAGGCTCATTTCTCTTCACAACACAAATGGATGCTTTATTGACAAAACAAATGACACCTCCAAAATCAGAACTGACTATGCGAGTTTGTCCCATCAAACATTGCTCTACAAGTTAAGTGGTGTCATTTATCATCAGGTGGACTTGACAAGGCCCAGGCAAGTATAGAGTCTTTGAAGATGATTTGTTGATGATAGGCAGGTGTTGGTCTGTTGAGAGAGGAACAACAAGGACTATGAAAGCGACATCAGACACATTCATTGAAACTTTCTTATGAGGAAAGCCCCTATTAAATCTTTGTTTGAAAGGATTGAGACCTTGAGTAACATGTTTTTGAGTTCAAATATCTTTGTAGTAGTCACTGAATTTCATTTGACATTGGTGTTACTTAGCTGTGATGGTGAGTTCATCTATCTTGGTGAATCATGATCACATACACAAGGTCACCACAAGGGTTCCAAGGATGAAAGATGTGATTACTATGTACTTGTGGGAGTGGCCATCACTGGCATAACTTGGATGTAGTAGGGCAGGCTAACAAATACATTCTCAATTCTACATTACAGCCCATAGTACATGGTAGGTTCATCCCCCTTCTATAACTACTATAAGCTTCATCTTCTACATAGTGAGAAATACCATTTTTGTCTTCTGTTTTTCTCTCACCACTGATAAGCTATCCAGGCAGAAATACTGTGGTAAGCATGACCATATAATCTTGTGCCCTTTATCATGAACTGCTTGCCACTGTTTCACATGAGCTGCAAAACAGACTTGCCCATGGGCACAAACTCCATTGCTTCAGGGTGACAACAGGTTCACTCTTTGCCTGCCAAATATTATTTCTGACATTCAAGTGTATGTTGTACTCTCTTTGCAATGTACATCTGTATGAAGGAATAATTCTGTTATGGAGCCAGATTAGCATTGTACTGTCTTGATCAAGTACCATTCTCTCTTTTCCAAACATTGCATACAATTCTCTTCAGACATAAGTGCGACCCCATTCATTGGACCACTCCATAGGCAATTTCAGTCTACTTGGGGTTAGAGATGCATCTGTGGACAATGACTAGTGCTGACTGCATTATACAATGTCATGATCTTGTAGAATAGTGCTGGCAATGCCTGACAAATCAACAATGCTTTATGTAACATGGCACTGTTCCATGAAACCAAGTACATGGGATACTCTGTATATATTCATGTCTTCATTTTCACGTACAATGAGTCATGCTGGTAGCAAAAAGCCATCCACAGGATAGATGAAAGGCTTCAAAACTCAAGTGGTCCAGCCCAGTACATGTGATCAGATTCACTGTGTTGTGTCAATAATGTTTGGATTGTTTGGGATCACCTCACCTATTGATATTATATATGGTGTTTGTGAACCATATACCATCTTCTTCTTCATCTAACACAATACTAACACACCTGTCATCATGTCTTTTGTCCCAAACATCAGCAAAAATGAGTGAGCTGTAACCCATCACGCTTTGGTGTACTTTAACCTCCACTGTGCGGCTTTTGATTGACATATTGCCATCCTCTAACTGTAATAGTGCAAATACCTACCAGGCTTCTCATTGTCATTGGAAAAACATGAGGGTGCGGCTTCCCTCCAGAAGACGTACATGTGATTGCCATGGCGATGAGGTCTGCCAGTGGTTAAATTGGATGACAGTGGGCGCTCTGCATCCAAAGCTTATTCAGAGAGAATTGTTGGGCATAATGTAGTATAAATCCAGTGAGAGCCATGTACCAGATGTACATGTTAGGTGTCCTATCTAAAGAACAGAGAATGAGGAAAAGTACAATAAGTTGAGTAAAAAGGATATTCATTCTACCTTAACAGGAGATATTAATCATACAAAAAGAGGTTTTAGCCGGTTTAGCTGGTGTGCTGTGACATTGAGCACAGGCAAAACTCTCTCAGGACACATTTTAATACCATAAAAGTAGTTAAACATTTTTTCAAGACAATTCCAGCCAATGAGAATTCATGAACAATTCAACAAACAGATACAAAGAGTGTCCTGTGAGGAATGGTGGCATAAACAAACTCGATGTAAACATCCTCGTAACATAGAGTCTAGACACTTCTGGATAATGCAACGAGGCTGTAGTCGTCCTTGAACGAGGCCGACGATTTTTTTCAATTTTTTCGATTTTCGGATTTTTTGAATTGTCACGAACACGTGCGGACATCATTTTCTGAAAGCTCTGGAATATCCGCTGCTGACGGCCGGGCCCGCTGCAGCGGCCGCACGTTTTTTCAATGGGTCAATCTCTAACGCGCCATGCGCGGTGTTCATTCATGGCCCATTCTGCTCGCTATTTCGAACTTTGAGGGATGCCTCAAATTCCTTGTAACATGTCAAGTCCCAACCCGCAACGGTGCGAAGCAGTGACGTAGCTTGCGAAATTTTGCGTATTTGCAAACGATGTACCTGAAGTATCTATTTTGAAGCTATAACACTCGACATCTGTGGGTTTAGTAAACCCTGACCATGGCCGCGTCAAACTTTCCTGGAAACCGTACCCTCGACATTCTGTCAAAGGCCGAACGCG
>JAGGAW010008858.1:0-10327 GCA_017657375.1 Termitomyces sp. T27 | reverse complement strand
AATTCCACTGGCAGTCGAAACCTGAGTCGGTATCTCAGGCTGCACCGCCATGTAAAATCTCCTTCGTCCAAACAACGACGGTCCGCTGAGACGACCGAACCCGGTCCAACTCGCGAACCCAGTCCGAGGGTCTCGTCTACAACGACATCATAAGTTCGAATTCGAATCCACCTGGGCTACTGCATGTGCATGTGAACGCCCACCGGTACCGGTACCCGCATCGCGATGGTCACCCTGCGAATTCCACTGGCAGTCGAAACCTCTTCCTCGACTGATAGGAACTTGGGTATTTCAGGTTGCACCGCCACGGAAAAATTTCTTTCGTCCAAACAACGACGGTCCGCTGAGACGACCCATCGACGATCCTGTTCTTGCATCGTGATGCATATGCCGTGCCCTATGCATTATGTCCGGTGCTACTATCTGAATCTCATCACTTCAATTCGTTGAAACTGACGAGGACGTGATCTCCATTTGTCCGAGTCCATATCGGTACTCCAGTTCCATTCCAGCCACATTTCCCGTGTCTCCGAAAACGGCCATTCTGTTCTGTTGTCCAAGGACTCAACCATCGACGTCGATAAGTCGTCATCATCCACACGCCGGCGCCGGCGTCCACCCTTCAACTCACCAGCCTCCCTGAGTCGCCGCAGCACCACCACAGCGTCCCGATCCATGTTCCCCTTATGCCAACCTATGTACATAGCCGTCGCCAATCACAACCTCATCGGTGGTTTCAAACATAACCTCCTCGTTCAGCCACTGGCACTATCACCAACACCAATCACACTACCAGCATAGTACATATCAAACTACACATCTCGGGCCCGCGTTTCATACTACGTCCCCGCTGGCACACGAGTTAGTCCCAAACCAATTAGAACTTGTAGGCCCCCCACCTAAAACGCGCTGTCACGATCTCTAAAGTTGCGATCAGATTCGAACAGGCCCCTCCGAAGCCATGTACCCCCAGATATTTTAGCTATGTACATAGAACCGGGACGTGTCACACCATGAATCATCACATCGACCCCCGTGTCCCAACGCATTCTACAGAAATGTGAAAGTCGCTATCCATACTTCGTCGACGTCGACGAAAATCTTTCCCTTGAGCTTCTCACGCGGGTGCGCAGCCTCTCTCGAGTTCGGGTACCTCGTGTGTGGAGCCTGAGACTTGGGAAACTCTTCGTCTGGCCGTCGCGTGCAGCTCGGTATCGGCATCGTGATACACGGAGTCCCCAACCCTCGGGTCCTTGATTCTGGTTCCTTAATCATACTCGTCCTCAACACATAGTTCGATCAATGCACACCACCTACTACCTATCAACAAGCCCAACACGCGACTGGCATTATTCAGACACCTGGCGATATGTCTCCCCGTCGTATCCGAATACGATCCTCACAAGCCTTAGGTTCTCCGAGTCGGCACTCAAGACGACACGTCGTATTAATACAAAGCACTGGAGGCTGTAATGGACCAGACCGACCAATCGACTCCGCTCAACCCATCTCCCGTGTCCCATGCGTAGAAGCCGCAACCTGCTATTCCAAACCCCCATCCGAGTCTTTGTCACTGGCGACAGCGGCCCCTTTCTCGACCTTCTCGAGAACTTATAAGGAGCAGATCCCAGAATCCCTCAATGTTTGGCGTTCACGTCGACTCAGAGCACGACACTTGCTCAATGTATAGAACGCGAAAACCTGTTAGGAAACTACCTTCTCGCATCGAGACAATCAATTTCATATTGACATTTAGGATAAGGGCTTTCTGGATGAGCTGCAGTTTATTCCTTGTGGTACTATACAGAAGTTGCAATCACTCTGTTCATTCTCTAGCCACAGTGTTATATTATTAGACTTAGACACCAAGCAGAGTTGCCAATGATGTGTCATCTTCTACATCATCCCTATGGAACCAGCACAATCTCAGGTTTCTGCCAGTTGTACTGAGCCTCGAATATTTCTTGAGAGGCGTGTTGACTCCACCTGAGCCTCTCTATTGCCAGTGCGTGACAAGACATTATTATGTGTGTCAATGTCCTCCTCTGCCGAGACTCCTTTACTAATACCAAACACGCTGATATATTTTAGGATCCAAGGCTTGTTCCGAACTCCTAATCTCCTTGGCTTATCATCAACTTGACTCACAGGCCACTATTCACTACTCGACATCAAACGTGACAACCATGTCGTTCCCCTCGCTTCTGAACAGATTTTTAACCGTGTTCTACTCGTCCCCCATGATAAGTGGTCCTCCAAAACTTCCCGTTGAAATACTGGAGGTGATAGTGGACGAGACCGACCGACATACTCAGCTCAAGCTGTCTCTCGTGTCCCAACACATGATGCGCAGAAGCCGCAACGCTCTTTTTCGTACACTCATGTTTGCTGGCGAAGGCTTCCCTCAATATATGCGTACCGGATAAAAGAGAGAGAAACATGATTGTTGATTTGACCGCCTCCTTGACCTTCTCGAGAGTCCTATGGAGACAATTGCTGCCAGCGTTAGAGCCATCCACATTGGAAATCTCTCCTGGAGTCTCTTCAAATACAGGCCCCGGTACAACACTCATTTCCTGGCCATAAAGTTCTGTAATTTATAAACCTTCAGGGTGTTCTCCATTAACTGAGAAGCTATGCCTCCGCATATCCTCGATTTTTGCCTTGCTCTTTGTCCAGAGAAAGTTGAACTCGATCATGTCCACTTTGCACGGGCAACATCATTTGTGCAACTACTTCAAAGTCCTCTCATGACCAGCGCTCGAAAAATTTCTTTGTTTGTTGTCGATGTTAAACGGGCAGCCGAAAAGAACAATACACCTTTGACGCTGCATCATCACAAACAGGTTTTCCATTTCTCAATCATCGACGCCACCTCCCTCGTAAATTTATACCAGCTCTGGAATGACGATTTTATCCGAACGATGGTCACAATCGATTCGTTTCATCTCGCTTACTCTGCTGATTTCATGGAATATTATGGAAAAGAAAAAATCGTCATTCCCTTCATCAAAAAGGTTCTTCTCCTAATCAGACCCAACCTCGAGTCCCTGTATGTTGATCTTACTTCAGTTTTGTGGAACCTGCATGCACAAGTTGATTTATCCCACTGTACCTTGGTGAAAGTATTTAGGCTACTGATGCCGCCTTTCCTGAACCAATCAACACATGATGCGGAAGTCCAGACTCTTGATGGTCTACCTTTTTCCCAGATCGAGAGAATCAACTCATCTTGAATATCTGCTATCTGCCTGACGACAGCCTCCTGTATAGGTTACAATCAATCCCCGGGACCAAGATAGTACAAGTGTTGCAAGACGTGTTTCCATTATTGAAGCACGTACAATTCGTCTTTACTGATCGTTCTCGCAAAACCGTATCCTTGCCCTCTGTTTTGAAAGTGATCAATAGTGATATCTGTCAATTTGGGCGGTTCAACATTCAAATCGGTATCACCTTTGAATCAGATTGTCTCTAGGAGCCAGAGGTACTCGTTGCTCTTGCCTCTTTCGATTGATGTTTTCATAGCCTTTCCGAGTCCTTGGAGGTCTATTTTGGCCGAACGCAAAAGGCTGATCATGCAGGGCCCGCAAATGGGGTTACATATGTCATCCCTCTGAAGCATAATAGAGAGCTGAAGGCATGTCTAGTATACGATGTATAGCTCACTTAGGGACCCGAGATCTAGATTAATGTTCTGAGCCAGGAAAGGGTCTCTTCGAGCACGGTTACCTCCATCCCCGCCTGTGCGGAGACTCAAGCTCCGAAAAACTCCTCATCACGAATCATCAGACCCTCACATACAGAAGACTGATCCTGGAGTTCCATATCGTGATTCATTTCTCGCCCTCAGTACTTAAGTCCGACACCATCTCGTTCGGGTATAAGAAGGATTGTTCTTTGTGGGTCCTCGCCGGTCACAAAGGTAATAAATATTTAAGTCCTTCACCTTTATTGTATTATACATTTTCTTCACTGTCAGAGCATCAGAAAGGCGCGGATTCCTTGACCCAAATTTATTTTTTCTGCGACAAATATGAGTCCAATTTTTAGTCAGGAGGTTTATGGTACTTTCTTCGCTCCTCAATCTTCGTGGAGTGGTCTAATCCAACGTGTCTGAACCGTTACCCTCACATCTTCTGGTACCAATAGTTATAACGCCTACATATTCACTCGAGAACCCGAGTTGTGGCCGCCGTAGTGTCGGGCCGCTCGCTTGATCCGCACTAGGCCATCACATCTTAGATTGATGCCATATCTTTCATCGTCAACATGGGAGGGCGCTGAAACAAACTCGGGCAGACTCAGGCCCCACTAGGCACACTGGTATTCTAACCTAACTGCTACACACTCAATATCAACCGTGACATCCATGTCGCCTCCCTCACTTCTGAACAAATTTTTGGCCAGATTTCGCTCGTCCCCCACGATCATCGGTCCTCCAATTGAACTTCCCCTTGACATACTGGAGGTGATCGTGGATCAGGCCGACCGACCTACTCAGTTGAAGCTGTCTCTCGTGTCCCGATCCATTATGCGCAGAACCCGCAATGCTCTATTTCACACGCTCATTTTTGCTGGCGGAGGCTTCGTTGCTGAATATCCTCGCGTTGTCCTGCATGAGACGGGGAACCATGACCAGCAACTTGACCATCTCCTTGGACTCCTTGAGAGTCCTACTGAGACGATTGCTTCCAGCGTCAGAAGCATTCAGATCGGAAATCTCTTCAGGAGATCCTTCAAATACAGGGCCCGAAACAACATTCATCTTTTGGCCATGAAGTTCTGTAATTTAGTAACCTTCAGGCTAATCTCAATTGACTGGGAAGACATGCCTCCGCATATCCTCGATTTTTGCCTTACTCTTTGCCCCAACGAAGTTCAACTCGAGTACGTTTGCTTTGAAAGGACGACGTCATACGTGCAGCTATTCCAAAGCCCTCTCATAACCAGCAATCAGAAACTTTCGATGTTTGCCGTCCACGTTAAACCAGCAGCTGCGAAGAACGGTACACCTTTGACATTGCGTCATCCCCAACAGGTTTTCCATTTCTCAATCATCGACGCCTCATCCCTTGTAAATTTCTACCAGTTCTGGAATGATGACTTTATACGAAATATGGTCACGATCAATTCATTCCATTTCGGTTACGCTACGTATTTCACTGAATCCTATGGAAAAGAAAAGGAAATCGTCATTCCCTTTATCAAAAAGGTTCTACTCCTAATTGGACCTGACCTCAAATCCTTCTTCATTGATCTTAGAGAATATCAATGTACGTTTCAATCACATGAGAACAGCATATAAGGCTCACTGTTCGACAACTAAAACTTCAGTTTCGCGGGACCTGTATGCGCAAGTTGATTTATCCCAGTGTACCTCAGTGAAAGTACTCAAGCTACTGATGCCGTCTGTCTTGAATCAAGGAGTAGATGGTGCAGAAAAAGTGCGGACTCTTGTTGGTGGCCTACCTTCTTGCCGGATCGAGAAAATCGACCTCATCTTGAATATCCGCTACTTGCATGATGATGACCTGCATAGATTGCAATCTATCCCTTGGACTGAAATAGTCCAAGGGCTGCGCGATGTATTTCCACTGTTGAAACACATACAAATTATCTTTGGCGACCGTTCTCGCACAACCATCTCCTTGCCTTCTGTTTTGGAAGAGATCAATAATATCTGCCAATTTGGGCGGCCCGACATTGATGTTACTTTCAAGCGGTATTTCTTGGATCCTTTCCAGGAGCCAGAGGTACTTATCGCTCTTGCTTCTTCGACGTTGCCCTGTTATTGATGCTTTCATAGCCCTCTTTCCTTTGGAGGTGTCTTTTGGCCTAGAGTATGAAGTTAATCATGCGCCGGCAAATGTAGCATCTTTCAAAGGTCGACGTGCAAATGGAGAGTGTAGTTGTAGGGAGGCTAGATAAAGCTGAAATATACTCAGTCTCGCGCATGTCAATGTGAAACGAATGAAGATTGTCATCTAGATAAAGCCGAAATATACTAGGTAGAAAGTAATGTAAGAAAAGAGTGAATAAGTGGAATACAGTAAACATACCTCAGTCTCGCGCACGTCAGTGAGAAACGAACTGAGGTATAACTAATACGGAGAACATTTCAAGGGGACTCTGACGAATATACGTGATACCGACACGGTACGCGTAGTTTCGACACGCTCATTCTCTGACAGCATCAAACGTTCAAGTCATTGCCTCTGAAATATGATCGAGGTATGAAAGCACTAGTATAGTGTAACTCAGTATTGTTAGTAATGTAGACTACTCTGAGTTCCCGTGCCTAATCATGGGCCGTTTTCCCCTCTCATAAGCGTTTAACGCCCGGGAAAGTAAGGATGTGCAGTGCGGTCTGAGTTTTGTGAAAACAAAATCATCTATGTTAATCCGACATGCGAACGTGCACCCTGCGCCAGAACAGTTCTAATTTTCAGCGTCTACAGCTGCGAAGGTACATATAAAGCAATGATATCATGAGATCGCCCTATTAAGCAATGACACAGCTGCATCCTTGACCATGATCATCTGGATCATATTCCTCGACGACTTCTGGATCGCCTGCGCCAATGATATGTGCCCCCGTCTGTCTTTCGGCTCTAGCCCAGTCAATTATTTCTGCCTTCCACACACCGCCTACTTTACGGAAAACAAAATTACCAGGGTTCGTATCTCTAGAATACCAAAACAGATTAAGTACGGAGCTCATAACCTAGTTCAAGAGGCCGCTCACTGATTCACCATGTGAAACTCCTCCTCGTAATGTTCAATAGCTTGTTCAATCAGATGATTTGCCTGAGCCGCCGGAATTTGAGGTGTAATGGCCTGGTAGGGGCGCCCCATGTCGCGCATAACAATGTAGAAGACAGTATTGTCTGCATTTCGTCCCCAGGCGAGAAATTGCCCGACAGCTTTGAGATTTTCAACTTCACGCTCGATGTTTATTCGAGAGCCGCCAGGCGCGCCCCGTCTAGTTATCTTGATGACGGCTTTCTTCCCTTGATATTTAGTTTCAAATACTCTGCCCACATTGCCGCTAGAAATGAATTTTGACGCTTTTGAATCATGCAACGCTGACTGAACCGGACCCTGCGATCGCTTTGCTACACATTTACAGGACTTGGCGGGTTGCTTGACATTGCCCGTGCGCGTACCAGGTCCAAGGCCAAGGTTTGGAGAATGATGAGATTTCACAGGAACAGGTACATGTGAAGCGCCTTTGATCGTCGGAAGGGTTGACTATATCATTCATCAGGACACATTGAACAAGAACAGAATCAAAAAAGAGTACGTGCCTTGTTCAATGCAGGTCTCGGAACAGTCCGCAGTGGGATGGCACAAACGACATACAAGAAGAAGAGGCAGATGAGAAGATTAAATCGCATTGGTGTTGCGGGTGTGATGGTGAAGGAAAGGAGGTCCAGCCTAAGGAGAGAACAATCGAGGTTGTCGTTTTATAAATCACGGCCATCATCAGGACACACAAATCACTGTTGCAAATGTTCCTTGGAAACCCGATGAGTGGCTCGCAATCGGATCTAGGCTGAGCCGGGTACTTATACTAAAGGAGAATAAGAACCAGTCTACACGTTGAAGAGGTGAATATGAAAAAGAATGGTATTGTCGCCTCCGCGGTAAGTGACTGTGTTCACCTCTGAAGAGGACAAGTAGCGGGGGTGAAAAGGCACAACTTGAAGTCCATTGCCGGAACCGATCTATACTGGTTCAAGGAATGCATCTAAGTATGTATATCCCTTGTGTATCCCAGTGGATCATCGATGATCAACAGCCAGGGTCGATGTATGTAGATGGACGACTCTTTCGCGCCTTGAATGAGACCCGGATTCCAACGAGGTTCAAGTGATTCAGAAAAATTGAGGTGGACCAAGAGAGCGCAAGTCTTCACAAGTCCATGCTAGTCACAAAGTAAAGCATGAGCACCTTGAAGGGAAGAATGAGATGTGCAAAGTATGGTAATAAAATTGAGTGCACGAACCTGGATTATGTTCGTGAGGTTGTTCGAGGTTCTGGCGGTCTTGATGCCGTGACCTTTCACTTACCTGTGTTTTCTGAAAGTTTCAGAAGTTTGTGTATACGGCTCCGTTCGGATACAATAATACGGTATTTTGATGGTATTTTGATGTGGTATTATTCTCGGCGTGACACGCTAATGTGGTGATGACATTGATAAGATTGCCTTTCGGCCCTAACGGGCTATCTTGTTCAATCGGGTTTGTTCGGTTATTAATAAAAAAGGAAAAGACTCGTGTTTGATTATGCATCACATGACCATGACGCGTCGCAGAAACCAGCGCGTCCTGAAATCCCAGATACTTTTGACTCTTCTTAGGCATCATAAATGCTAGTAATTGCAGGCCAGTCCTTAGGGTAGCGATTCTAGCTGTTTTTTTATACCTTCATTACCTATGGCTCTGAATACTACAAAATACTCAAGTACTTGTGTAAATAGTGTAGTTTGGCACAAGTTTGGCACCCATATGATTAGTCATGATCAAGTGTTGATGGATTTTTGATTGTCACATTATGTCACAGAATCACAACAATAGCAACAATTAGAGACCTACTAAAACAGGGAATGATATGCCGTCAAAATACCATATTATTGTATCCGAACAGAGCCGTAGCAAGATTGTCCACCAATCATCAGGCAGCATCTTCTCGTGTATGGGAGCTGTTCGCCATCACATTGAACTGACGACAATCTTGCTAGGGCACAGATGAGAAATCCCAAGTGATGGCTAATGCGCTATAGGATGGAGGTGTGCATGGAAAAGTTCTCCCGTGAATTTGACTGGTTGGTTGATATTGAAGTTGAACTTGGGAAAATTGGGACAGATACGCTCAGGTTGTCAAGTCGGCAAGGGAGGCGGTGGGAAAATTGTACAGCATGAATTCATGGTTACTGGGTGACTTCCCATAAGGATTTAGAATTGAATTAGGATTTTCTAGACCTAGATTCTTCCATCAGCTGAGATCACGGTTCCACAAATAGATAAAATTGATGGAAACCGACCTCTCCAGATTTCATCATTGTCAAGGCCTAAGGATCTGCAGAGGCCTCAGGACCTCTCTGTTAGACTGAAATTTCATCTTTTGATGTCATGTGTGATGCCATCTTTGAACTTGTGGAAGTGGCCAATGGCTGCGCATAGCAGTACTTGGATGTAAGTAAGATCACCAGGTGATAAGATCCACGATAATCAATGCAATTGTGGACTTGCACCTCATTTCCTGTTTTGACACAGGTCAAAATTTCTCAATCTCTCGCAAACTTATCACTGCTATTCTTCTCTTGGATTGGCCTGTCTATGTATTTCATTTGACCATGGGACTCATATGAGTAAGTTTGAATCATCAACTTGTTTGGATTTCCCCCATCTCATCTGTTGGAGCATGTGCACCATCACTGACATGTCAACCAAGACATTTTTGGTTTTACCATTGGTTTCCAATTCATCTGCTACATTATCGGGCTACCAGTACCCAGTCTATTATTATGAGTTTCTCAGCCAGCACTATCCTCTCCTCTAATGTCTTCTTTCATACAGTATACTATCTCCTTTGGCCAGTGTGCAGTCAACTCATTCTTCTTCTTGATGGAGCATTGCAGTTTGGAATTTCAAATTGTACAATATTGAAGACAACTAACCCTTCACCAGATACAAAATCCATGATCCAGATGTGTTCTGCCTTGGAGACATCACCAAGGTTCAATTTACTATCCTTATTATGCCACCCAAGATGACAAACAACTCTGCATGCAACTTCTGTCCAATTGTTCAGAGAGTGAACCTTCACTGAAGTGAGTACACTTTAACCTAGGATAGAATTCACAGATCCAAGTTACAAAATCACAGGATGCAAACATCAAAGAACTTCAGAAGGTGGATCAAAAACAAGCACATGAGATAGGACACATACTGTAAGGAGACTACTCAATTCCCTGAGTGTCTGACTCTATTCCAGGCTTAGTCCAATGTTGTAGGCATCCCTAGCCACCTGACTGACCACCTGACCATTCCTATTCCCCTTTTGTCTTGTATTAGTTGCCCACACAAGTCACACAACTGGATTCTTACTCATCATTGATTATTGTTAGTCATACTCCTTTACATACTACAGGCTGATGAGTCATATAGTGTTAGTCATCAGCTACCAGCAATGTAGTATATAAGGTGGTCTGCAGGATAGAATATTCTCAGACCGAACAATAGCAGTGTTCACTAGTCCTATCCACTGAACTGACTGTAAGCACACCTAGTGCTGCCTCCACCTCTTTGCTTGTCTCTTC
>JAGGAW010008857.1:0-10388 GCA_017657375.1 Termitomyces sp. T27 | reverse complement strand
CCTCAAATTCCTCTCATCTTTAAATGAATTTCCTCTGCTTAGGACACTTCAGCAGGAGATGATCACCAAACCCAATTCTCTTGCTTTTCCAGCTCTGACGAACCTCACCATCGCTAATTGGGATTTCTATGCAATTGGCGGCAACACGAGGCAGAGAATCCAAATGGTGTCTTGTTTGAAGCTTCGAAATTCGGTTGGGCTTCACCTTGAATCACTGCGGTTGGCAAATTGCCTTGACGACAGCGATGATTCGGAGGCAGTTCTTGATCAACTACAAAAGTTCGTCGAGGATGTCGATTGGGACGGATTCGATGTTCCTGAGGACGAAAATAATTCTGATGAGCAATAATATTCTATCCTAGGCCGTCAATGGTAGTACTTGTTTCAGACAACTAAGATTGGGTACTTAGGTGAACGAAAATATGGCTCAAGGACAAACATCAGTAGTTTCGTTCAAGATGCACATCTCTTAGAATTCTGTTTTGCGATTGGTGCTCGTCCCTTTCATTCACATACCACCAAGAAGACGCTTCAAGAGGTAAAATGCATTGTCCACTGGCCGCTTACTGAATATAGGTCTGACACCCTTCTGTCATTAATCTTCTTCAGACCTTCGCAGAACATTTCCCCCCTTTACAGCCTAATATATCAGAATATAACAAATTAACAAGGGAGAGGAGAGTGGTATGAAAAGTACATGTTAAATTTACATTGAATACCCGATGAGTCTATGTATCTAGCCATAAAAGAACCGATTCCCATGTCTTGTGCAATTGATTACGAGAGTGATATATGAATATGAGAGGGGCGTAGGGGCGTATATGTAGCATAAGGATTCATGGGTATGAATGCATGTTGGCAGTGAGAGGTCTAACAAAAACGAAAGCATGCCGATGCTACCAAGGGAAGACATAATCACCAGATAGACAGAAAATAAAAGAAATGCCAAAAAAAAGGAAGTGTCGCGAATGAACATCACGCTAAGAGTGTAAATGCCATCCTAGGCCTCGAGGGAACGGCAGAGAAGTCCTCCTCCCTTCCCCTTCCCGCTGTTCACCTTCTGAATCCTCGGTCGACATCTCCCCAAACCTTAGATCCGTCTCACTCCCCCTACACTAGACCTTAACACTCTCATCATACGACGGTAACCCCTGCATACTCGTCAATGGCGGGACACCCCCAATGAACCCTCGACTCGCAACTGTATAATCCGGCACCTCAGTGAGCGCCCTGCGCAACAGCTCCGTGCCCGAGGTTGCTTCGGGAAGTGTGATCGTCCGCACGCTTCCGTGGGTGGAGTGCTGCGCTGCCTCGACTTCTTCGGCGGAAGGGAGGTGATGTGTAGATGTGGAACGGGTTAGGAAGCTTGGTGAGAAGGATGTGAGGGGCTTCATCGTGACTGAGAAGACACTGTCGGTGTTTCGGCAAGCGCGAGCTTGATTGTGCATGTACGTGTCGTTAGCGGTGGGTCGGTGGTGGTGGTGATCGTGGTGGTCGCGGTGGTGGTGATCGTGGTGGTCGCGGTGGTGGTGATCGTGGTGGTCGCGGTGGTGGTGATCATGGTCACGCCTGCGTTCAGGTGAGTTATGACGGGATGAGAAGCGACTTATACCCCGGCTCGAAGGGCGGCTGCGCGAGTGGGAGCGGCTTTGTGGTGATGAGGATCGCGCGGACCCACGAGATTCGCGTTCGCGGTGTGGAGAGTCGGCACGCGGGGGTGGTTGGGGGTTTTGAGAGAGAGAGAGGAGGAGTTCGGAGTTGACCCACTCAAGAGAGGCGTTGGATGTGTCGGGATCGGGTTGGTGTGGGAGGTGCATTAGGAGGGGGGCTTCGAGGGGCGTGCGGTACCCCGATTCAGTTAGGGGCCATGGAGAAAGGGGTGTGGCGTGAGGAACAGGTTTCGCCCCTTGTTTTACCCATGGATTCGTGACGCGCACCATAGCAGATTCTGGGAGGAACATGTTCGCGACTCTATCACGGACGTGTTGATGGTAGCTCGGTAACTGCGCGTCTTCTTCTGCCAGGGGAACCTCGGTACCCCCTATGAGTAGGCGCCGGGTTGCTGCTGAAAGATTTCGTGATTCATTGAGCAGGCGATAGTCGAGAAGGTGAAGAGGCAGTGAACATCTGAGTTCTGATGTATGTCCATCAAGGTTTATAATTGAAATATTCCAGCGTATCCGATGGGAAACAATGATAGGTTCCAGATTGTGCGTAGGCGTTGTCGTGAGTGGGACGTGGATGCTGACATATGCCACCACGTCTTGGCTGTCGGTTTCGGACAAACTAGACTCCTCTGTCGAATTTGTTGGGACAACTGGAGGGGCTTCGGAGGTGGGAGTAGATGCGGACGAGGTGGAAGTGAACCCATGAAGGGTGGTATGAGAAGAATGCGACCAGCTCAAGCTACTTAGTGAACCAGAGCTATTCGAGCGATTGAAGGCACTATTCCCAGACCCTGAGGGGCCGGCTAAAGAGGGCGGGGTTGATGGGGAATTTGGGCTGCGTGGTTGCCTTGTGCGATGATCCTCAACCTCAATAGCCCTGCCATTGACAATCTCGTGTTTCACAGAAGCGACGAGCCGCGTTTGTTCCTGTGTACCACTGCGGGCATAAAGTGTTGTCTGTTCGTGTATGGATGTGCGCACGCTGAGCACACACACCCCTTTCATGAGAGGAGAGAATTTGACCAGTGCTGTCAGCCTATCTCCCGCAGCCCATGCCTTATGGGGGAGCATAATGGAATACATCAGTTTCTCTGGCCATGTGTTTTCGATTTCCAGGGTCTGCTGGTATTCCATGGCCTCGGGAGCGAAGGAGCGGATAATGTGTACCGGTAGATCGGCATGGTAGGTCTGGTGAAAGAAACCACTCCGAATGACCTGAGCATGGAGCTTGTATGAGACAGTTGCACCTCCAAAGGCTGGAGATGATATGGTCGATGGTAGCGAGCCGCCGAGGCGCAGCTGAAAGGGAAAGAGATGTCGGCCAGCCTTGAGGGTATGACTCGTGTTCTTCTCGCCCTCGAGGAATGACCAGTCATGGTTACAGACGATGTACGTCACAGGCGCAGAGTTAAGGGTCATCCTACAATGATGTCAGTGGCGAACAGTGGAAGACAACACAAGTACGGACAATTCAGATGGTGGAACAGACAGCCGCGCCTTGCCTCTGAACTGAAGAGTGATTTCTTTGATAGGGGTGGCCTCGCTGAGGTATATTGCAACATGACCAGAGAGCAAGGTGGGTTCGACATCGACACCGACCCCTTTGAGGAAGATGCACCCCTTTGGGGAGTCAAGAAGGATTTCAATACGAGGTTTTGAGTGGTTCTCTTTGATCGTCATGTCGTGGTGGTCGGGGGAGGATGGAGAAGGGGCGACATGTGGGAGGCCTACTAGGGGAACAGAGTGGCTGTCTATTTGAGGAGCCTGTAAGTTGTTGGGAGACGAGGATCTCGATAAGACAAACGCCATCCTGTCACTTGTCTGGAGAAGCTTCAGTCCGAGACGGGCAGTGTCACGAAAGAAGTAGACTGGAGGGAAATATGGAAGATTAGGTACACAGAGATATCATAGGAAACTTCAAAATTATATGACAATTCCGTTCCGAGTCCGATGGTTGATCTCTAACGGCCGATCGGCGTGCCTCAGGTTGCTCTTAATAGCAACCCCCCTTTCGAATCACACAGCTATTACTCACTAGTGTTCACTTGGGAGGGAAGCTCTGCCGTAACGTTTAATCAGCCTCAGGCTCAATGGTACTTGAAAATGTGCGTACGTGCTGAGAAAATATACACCTACCAAAGATAAGCTGACCGGTTACCGGTTATCCTTGAGTTACTCGAGTTATCATGAGTAGGTCGATTCGGCCCGGCCGTTCCCGATAAAATAATCAATTGACATATATGTAAAAATAAAGGTGGTGGTCATTTCTTTTTGTCGAAATTCCAGCAACTTCCGAAGCAGGATAACAAAGGAATAAGCCCATGGCAGTTCAACGTTTAGCAGTCTCCCAGGCCTCCAGAGCTCCATTCCGCAGAACTCGCGACTTTGGAGATAAAGTGATCCCTAGATTATATAAGATCATACTTTTATAGCACGGTAAGTATGTTTTTCCGAAGATAAGTCGTCGCATAATTTGCTCCTTCTGTCCTGGTGTCTAC
Source organism: Termitomyces sp. T27 (assembly GCA_017657375.1). Taxonomy (NCBI): domain Eukaryota; kingdom Fungi; phylum Basidiomycota; class Agaricomycetes; order Agaricales; family Lyophyllaceae; genus Termitomyces; species Termitomyces sp. T27. Next base: position 6,223 of record JAGGAW010008857.1, on the reverse strand, counting down.
TGGTGTCTAAGTACAGTTCCTATCGCGTATGTCACAGGAATCCCGTCTCCTTCCATCAACCAATTCCATCCGTAGCACAACGTATACTCTCGCTCGCTCTGAGACACCCCACTCACGCTCACCATATGCTCCTGTGTTTGTCTAACCCTTTGAACGTTTGAACCCTCAAATACAAGGCCGACTCAGCTTCGGCTCCGCACCCCATCTCGAAGCACGAGAGCTTCCCAGTACTTATCTTCCATCGCGCAGAAGCACCCTCAAATGGAGAGAAGGCACCCCGAAGCTTGAGAGTCATCACGTCTAGAACACGAAGCTCGCCTCCGGTCTGGATACCACACAAACACAGACGCGCCACAAACACAGATAATGGTAATTGCACGCATGCTACGGCTTTCTCGCTGTACAGCGCCTCCGTACGTACTGTGTACCAGGGTCAGCCCTCAAGATAGCGCAAGATAGCTACACGGGGAAATCTGGTATCTATATTCATTTTTCAGTGATTTCTATCTCTTCCCGATTCAGACGGCGATGTACAAGGCCTGCTGTTCTTATGATTAGGTAAGGAGTTCTGGAGACGTAAAGCCTATTCAACTCAATTCAAGGATCAAAGGAGTATCCATTCAGCCTGATCAGTTTCGACGGCCCCAACGGCATGCCTTGGCCGCACTATATATACATTCGTTATATATATTCGCCAGCACAGTGCCATTGAACGTGTGGCGAGGGCCTCGGAGTTTCCCACACAATTGATTTATTCCGAGAAATTTGCACATGCGAACGTGGAAATTTGAGTTATGGACTTCTAGCGGCGTCATTCTGAAGAGTTGCACTAGTACTTTGTTTTCAGGTTGAACCTTCTGATGGTACGAGGTCCAGCTCTGAGTACCTTCCCTTATCTCATAACGGGGAAAATCAAGAAGCCGCTAGGTGGAGTCCAAGCCGCGATATCAGGATGAATAATCGTACAAACCACAGGTGTATAGACAGATATGTATCTATAATGGTAGGTGCCATACGCTCTGATCAACATCACATAACAGTACAATTTAACTATATCCGCAACTCACATCTCAAGCCTTATATAACGAATCCAAGAATGTCTCAGCAAGCTGTCCTACCATCGATGGACCGACCGCGCTCGACTGGCCAAGACCTGTTAACACAAAGCAGAAGATATCAGTACCAATGTACGTGTGCGTTTTTAAAGGGGATAGATAGGCAAGACATGATAAGCAAATCCGCCACGGAAGGACAAACAAACATGACAAGAGAACGACGAAAGATACTGAGTAGCCTAGCAGAGGCACAGCACAAACGTGGATACGCAAACGGAGAAAACAATTGCAACCACGATCCCGCGCCTAGATACTAGACTTCCCGATCTGTCCATCCAGGTATCCACAAGGGGTACACCGCGGAAATCTGAACGAAGACGCCTTCGAATGCAGATCTTACGGAAGGACATTGTGTGCAACAGGAAAACCATCACAAGAAATAGACGTGATGTGATCGATGGTGAGAAAAAATGGAAAAATGAAGGGACGAAGATGGAACGAAAGAAGGAAAAAGATGTAAGAGAAAGGACACGCACCATACAGAGCGACCATTGTGCCCTTGCCAGACGGCGTTATCTTTGCCTGCTTCACCGCATCTTTAAGATCCGCGACGAACGTGTCGACCATGGAGACCGTGAGACGCTATTATGTAGGATTGTCGTGATGTCCACAGAAAATTCATTCATTGAGAATGGAAAGAAAAGAGGGACACGAATTCGTCATCATATCAGAAAACGACCATCAAACAAACGCAATGCACAAGGGTGACTCGTCAGCATTTGATTGAGCACCCCAAAGCATGCTAACGACGTACCGTACAAGCAATATGTACCGCAGGGGGTGATAGCGCGTTCAAATGCCACCCACGCTGCGCCATCCCGTCTCCAACCTCCAAAACATTCACCTTTGGATGTTTGGACGCGAATGCGACGACCGATGCAGGAGGTGAGCCGAGAACATACAGCTCTGGGATAGAGTCAGAGATCGCGTTGGCTATCTTACGTGCGGTGCTGACGATGGAGCGGCAGGATTCGAGGTAGCCTCTAAGCGTACAGATAAGGCATATTGAGATGCTTATTTGGATTGGGTGGGCTGGTGCTTACTCGTCGCCGATGTACTGCATGACAGCCCATGTTCCTGCAATCAGGGCACCGGGACTGGTTATCCCGAACCATGTACGTTAAATGGTTGATGATGCCAGTGGGAAAGAGGGTAACTTACCGTGATCCGGAGAGAGATGGAGAGGCATATACACCACCTTTGTTTGGAACCTTCAACGAGAATCTGTGATATGATCAAATACAGACGCGTACCCGACCAGTGAGGGTTCACATAGTATTGATGTTTTCGCAACTCGGCGTCGCGATACATGATTATAGATGTGCCCTGAAAAAGTTGATTAAGACGGGCTGAAGTATCGAACGAAAAGGTGTTCACCTTAGGCGCAAATCCGTACTATGGAGAAGTATGGAAGTCAAAGTCCTAGTTCTTAACGATTGTTAGCTCACCTTGTGGGTATCACAGCTAATACTTGTAACACCAGGAACACGAAAATCGAAAGGAAGAAGCTTGTATTTCCCACCCTCACCGTCAGCAAGGCCGGCTCTTTCAAGGTAGGGCACGATGAAGCTGCCCAAACAACAGTCGACGTGGAGGCCAATCTTGTAATAGGAGGCGAGCTTTCCGAGGGCGGTGATGTCATCCTGGTTTCCGTCGGGGAAGTTGATAGCGGAGCCAACGAGCTATGAGGAATGATGAGTATTGCTGAGCTTCAGTATATGGTATGCTGGTAAGATCGAACCATGATAGTATTGGAATTACTGGGACGAGAATCAGTAATTTTTCGATAGACAAGGCTTATGGACTGACATAGCACGCTTTACACGCTTGATATCGACTCTACACGTTATTGGGTCAATTGGGATGGAATGCACCTTGATCTTGAGGTAAGCGGCCCCCTTGTCGAAAGCTGCATGTGCTGTCGATGGAATCACCCTTAAAATTTTTGATAAAGCCTTCTCCCGAGACTAGTGTATTCGCATACATTTCAGGTTCTGTAATTCCCTTCACTGCCCTTGCCCAGTCCCGATACGTCTTGACCGCCATGATGATGGACTCTGTGCCACCGGAAGTCATTGTTCCCGCACCGTTGGGGTTGTTGTAGAGTTTGAGGCACATCGCGACAATTTCTGCTTCCATCTTTCGAACGGCCGGGAAGACAGATGGGTGTAGGGGATTGGAAACGCAGTAGCGCTGATAAGCCTGGACAATGACGTTTTCAAGTTCATCTCCACCGTCTAAACGCGAATACAATCAGAGCGAGGAACAGGAAGTATCAGAAGCAAGGAGATGCGCACGGTATACTGCGCCAGAGATCTTCCCGTTTCTCCAGTTAGAGTGACCAGGAAGCTCGTTGTCCATAATTCCCATTTGGGAGAGAATCCATTCGAGATTCTTTCCTTTGTCTGGTAGAGAGAGATGGCGAACGACATCGGCGCCTTTCGGAACAAGTTGGTTTTCAATGTCGAGTTTGGCCTTGTTCATCTCGGTCTCCACTTTGGCGGCCATCGAAGGAATGCGCAAGAATAATGAAATGACGTGCTGTATAGCAGTTTCACTCCTTTTCTTTCCAAGAAATTTGCAGTAGACTGACTTGAGCAACCCATGTATATACCTCACGGACTGAAGCTACAATGCCTCGCGCTCGTAGGTGGCGTTGGATCTTGATTACACGAGTAAAAACGACATAGAGAAAAAGGAGGGTCTTTGCGTTGTCGAGCGAGAGCAGAGGAGCTTTTATGAGGACCTGAGCTCTTGTACGGATGGTGGACATCGCTGCGTAACTTGTAACGAAACATTCTCCACTCCGAGTAAGTATGAAACGTTTTCACGTGGTTGTACCGCGTTCCATGTGGTCCGTGACAGCGTGACACCTGATACTTTCCTTCAGTTTCCAATCATGAACAGCCTGCGAATGGTATATACGCCTCTGCCCAATCTCTCACATCGCTACTTAGCTATATTCCCCAGCTTGGAAAAGAGGAGGAGAATGACGATGCTGAGGTAACCTGGGGTCCGTATTCGCTTAGCATCGACGCGGCGTTCGATAACTTTTCAATGCAGAGGATCAGCAGCGAATAAACACGTTCTCGAAGCTCAATACCCGCATGCGCAACCTTGAGGAGAAGCTACAAGAGCTCAAGGTACAAGGAATTTTGGTCATCACGTTAAAGCCGTCCCTTATGTAACATACAGCAAGAGAAAGAGGCTCTCGACGATCTCGCGACAGAGCTCGAGCTCACTGATGAAGATGAATTGGTTCTGTGCGTCTTTGTATGATATTACTCTTGCTTACCTCTTAATCATTCGAGGGGACAGATATCGAGTCGGCGAGGCGTTCCTCCATATGCCTCTATCCCAGGCCCAGAAACGTCTTGAAAAAGATCAATCAGTCCTTGATGCCCGAATATTGACTCTATCGACGTCCAGCGAAGATTGTGACACCCAGATGAAGGCGCTCAAAGTTCAACTGTACGCCAAATTCGGAAGCGCAATCAATCTTGACGAGTGAAGTATCAAGGCGAGGCCGGACATACGATGAGCTATCACTGAGGAACAAAGTGTGAATCAAACTGCGTTGAAACGAGTATACACCTTATTCGAGTGCATCAGTCACAATTTTAGCTATGTCGAGTCGAACAATCTCAAGGTTCTAAGTTCGAATGGACACAACTCCACCGGGGCTTATAAATGGCATTCTGATTTTCCTATCCACAATAAGTAAGCGCCAACTTTCGCGCTATGTGATCCCGGTAAACCGTACAACCTGAGCACATTGTTATTTCTATCAGGTTTGGCGATTAGAACATCAGGAAGGATGAGGTGGAAATATTCCAGTCGACATGGGAGGCATTGGCTTTTCACAAAAAATCAGAACAATGTATTCAAAAAGTTAACCTTTACTGTTGATGCAGAGACCACTGCAAGGGTCAAATAAGGATCAGCGAAGAAAACAACCTGCATTCGGATCCACAAATCAGCTCATTGTATGTTCGTTACCAGTCTACTCACTTGTATGTGGACAGGCTGATGATGACGAACTTGAGTCTAAATTCATGATTATCCATCACATCACTCCTGAGGCCTGCAGCGGAGGTTGTGTAATCACCTGGGTTGGCAGACTTGCCATTTTTCAACTGATCCAATTCCTGCTGTACCTCGACCCGAAGTGTTCCTCCAATAACCGGGAAAGCAGCCCAATAGTGGATACAAGATCCTCTACCTCCTTCCATAGATTCGCCTTGATGACCGAGATAGTCCGTTGGCCGCATGCAACGATTTTCTCGAGGCTTGCATTTTCCTTCAAGGCTGCTCGTTGATGAGAATCAGCCTAGACCACGGTGAATTGACACACTTAGATTGAGCAATTGATTATCGAGATCATCTATATCTATAGGATGTAAGGAACAGGACAGCTCGGATAAAAGGGTACCGTGACACACCAGGATTGCATTTGCGACACGCAGTGTTGCATTCGGGACCTTTATTAGATTTCGACGTCTAAAAAGGTGAGGAACAGTTTTGCGTAGTATCGCATTTGACTGCGCAAGTGGACTCGCAAAGCTAGGTTCTTCGATGGTATCACTGCTGGAGAGGCTGTCGGTACCAGTAGGTTCGTCGACGTCTGACATGATGGATACCGATCACGTCCATCTCCATAATACTTATCGACGACATGGGCACTAAAGCGCCGTCTCCGGTTCCGCGTGAACTACCAGCTTCAAGTCTAACGTGTGACTCGGTCAAGTCCCAAATTGTACAAGTGCCAACTCGTGAGGATGTGAGGTCGTTAACAAAAATCAACGTCTTTTCCTGCCAGTGTGGCGCTTGTTCTTAGGATGTACACACTCCGCTGTGCCTTCTTTGAGTCTTCTACATTCTCCCGAATATTTGTCCCTTCATATTCAGACTATGAATGTCATTCAGCTGGTTCTATGTGGAGCATAGGATAGAGACACTCACCTGGAGGTTTAGTAGGCGAGACAGTGGCGCAGCGTGATCCTCAATGCATATTGCTTTCTGCAACTAATCATACACTACATTATCCATACCATAGTACAAAGTATTCAATACCTTTGATCAAAACGATCCTGCCTAAAAGTTTACTT
>JAGGAW010008854.1:0-10448 GCA_017657375.1 Termitomyces sp. T27 | reverse complement strand
ACCATGCTGAAATACAAGCCATTGTCATTGCTAAATTCACCTTCTGTTGACAATTCAACCTTTTTCTCTGAACTCTAGGACGCTGATGAAAGACCAACTTGCATCAACACCTTCCAAATCTGTCTTTCCTACTTATTCCATGTACATGTTAAAGGATTTCTTGTTAGATGAATGATTTGAAATCTGACAATCCGCTCCTGTCGTAATGTGAGGCTATTTCTTTCATTATCTCTATCCGATCCTCAGTAGAGTCAGTAGGGCAATGACCCAGACATGTCATCCTGTTGGCAACCACATTACCTTTCCCTATCGAAATCATCATCTTCAAAGTAACCTTGGTTTGCAATCAGCTGTTCGTGTGGTCGAGGAATTTCAGAAGTATATTGTCCATCATGATGTCCAGATCCTAAATGTGCGACTAGGTGAACAACGTAATCATAGGTAATTGACAAAATGTACACAACACTACCACATAAAGAGGTGGCGACTATTCTCCTGGCGCGTGCGAAGCGCAGTCGCTTCTACATACAATATATACATCTAACTTCAGTCCAACACATCTATTCTGACTTCGGTTTTGTAGGAATGGCTTTCCACCGACCCAACAGATGGTTAGCCCTCACGATTAACAGATCCCGAAGCATCTGGAATGACGCGGTCATCACGTTTAGCTTGCTCCCCGCCACTTCGTGCCACTCGATGGGAACCTCTGCTACAGGTATACGAAGCTGTTTCGCTAAGAGAAGGAGCTCGACGTCGAATATCCACGTAGGAAGATGTTGGGCCGGGAAGATTTGCTGCGCTGCAGATCGAGAGAAGAGCTTGAAACCACACTGCGTGTCTCGAATGTGGCCAACACCAACAATGCGCAAAACGGTGTGCAACCCATGCATAAGAACGTTTCGAAGGAACGAGCGCTGGATAAGGGATTTAGTCTTGAGAATCCATTAAGGAAACAGCTCTGACGACGTACTTTTACCACTGCTTCTGACTTGACTAGATGAGCCCTACTTCCGACGACAACACCCGGTCTATTGTTGGGGACGAGTGTATCCATGGTTGTCCAAAGGGACTCTAGGTCTTCAATACGACTGGCACCGTCCGCATCCGCCATCAGAAGGCGTTCCCCACTCGAGTGAAGCATGCCATGCCGCACTGCTCCTCCTTTCCCTATATTCTTTTCCAAAGTCACCACTCGTATGTTAGATTTCGAGTATTTGGCCGCGAGTTTGAGCGCCGTATCTGAAGTACCGTCTGTGGAACCGTCATCAATGATTAGGATTTCATACGTCCGGTTCTTCTGTGACGTCAGATGTGCGATAGTTGAGGTCATCATGAGCGGTAGCCGTTCAGTCTCATTATATGCGGGCACTACAACAGTGAGGTCTACGGAACTGGGGTCCGCGAGTTGTGTTAGGGGGAGGGGTTTCTTGGGTGATGCATGTGAACGGTATTTCTTTTCCGACTCGTGTATAACTATTGGTGAGGGCGACCAAGAGACCAGAGCTAGATACAACTGATTTATGTCAGCAAACTGAAAGGAACTGAGAGAAGCATAAATTCAGAAATGGTTATGAATCCAGACCCAAATGTGTCGTCCTCGTCACAGCGCACACCGTACGAGGGGCCCGTAACTCGAAGAACAAGGATGAAAGGGAGTCATCACAAGGGAGACATGTCAAAAACGACACTCACAGATAGCAAGATTCCACCGGATAATGCGAGGCCTCCATAGAGGAGATGCTGAGCGTCCATGAGTTAGTAATAAGCGACAGCCTTACAGATCTATGACACGTCATTGAGAAAAGTCGGCGAAACTCGCTGGCAGAAAAGGATGTGTTCTTACGGTTAACATAAGCAAAAAGAGAACGCGAGAACTCGGCGAAGAAAGTGGATGCGGTTTGGGTAACACGTTGGCGTGGTACAGAGTATCATTCATAATTCGTGAGAACCTTTCAACCAGCTGCAAACGTGTCATTCCCATTCAATTCCGTGTTTTGTATTCGCCCGGGTCCAATCACAGGCTCTGGATGAAATTCACAACGCTTAGGGCTTGGGTGTATCGATTTAAGATGTTATGTCAGAAGATAGGAATTGTACGCAAAAGTATTAGTTGAACATAAGTCCAAGCGAGTCAACAACAAGCACGGCAAAAGTCAGGTCACCAGATGATACTATGCTGGGGGTATATTCGCAACAATTTCTTCCAAAAGCTCGTTTGCAATCTTGGCATTTGCGAGCTGTGAAAAAGGGAATCAGCGATGAACAAATATGGACATAAGGGAATCTATTCACCCGTAGGTTATAATGGGTGGTCGCGCCGTTTTCAATAACACTCATCCTCAAATATCGTGGATCTTGGGCAAGTGAGCAACGCATACCTGGGAACAAAGTCACGTTCAACAATAACGTGTACACCGCTTCTTTACGCATTACTTTTCCAAAAATTAGATGATATGCCGTTTTGCGTTGCCGAGAAAAGCAGATGAACATACCTAAGCGTGCACCACTACCGTCTGAACGTTTGACATTCAGTTTCAAAAGCCCCGTTCCCCGTTCCTTCCATTGATTTCCATCGACAAGAGAAAACAGTTTACCCCGTACTTGATGGACCGTCTGATCCTCTTCTTCTCCAGTGAGTACTGTAACGTCAGTAATCAGCCACGCTCTCTTACAAAATTCCAAACAGCACACCGTCTTGTTCCGTCAAATTGTAGATATTCTCTTGGTCCATATGAATCCCCTCGTTGTCGTCGTCTTTGCCAGCCCTGAGCTTTGCGCTAAAGCTTCCTTCATCGTCCTTGTCATCCTCGTCTCCGTCATCAGATCCTACTCCGTTATCGGCGCTGCCGAATACACCAAGACCTGAGTTGTTCTCCAGACCGTTGCTAGGCGTGCCTGCCCGAGCACGCTTCGAAGGGGGAATAGCAAAGCTCTGCAGTCCACTGGCATATGATGAGAAGGCGTTGGAATTCATCGAGTTGCCGCGTCTTTGAGGAGATTTTGCCCTGCCCAGCTTGGAGGTGGAGCCCAACACGGGTGACTTGGCACGCGAGGCAGAAGCAAAGGGCGATGATGACGAAGCGAATGCTTCAAATCCAGTACGCTTCACCCCGGGAGTTGAAGAAGAACTCGGAGCGTCCCCAGCCTGGGAACCACCGAAAATGGTGATAGGTGGCGCAAGTGTAGGTTGTTGAGCGGGAGGGGGCGATGCCGCTTTGTTGGAGGCAAATATATTCTGGCCTTTAACCGCGGCGAATGGAGAGCTTGGAGAAGCATAGGCCATGAATCCACTCTGGGCAAAGAATGGTCAAAACAATCGAAGGGAGCATCACTGGTGCTCACCAGTTTAGAAGTCGTCTTCACAGTCGTAGGTACTTTCTTTGGTGACTTCGGAGACTTCTGTTCTGGTGGCGGTGATGGTCTCTTGGGTTCCCGTGGGTTTTGGTTCTTCTCATCGTCGTCGCGAGGTCGTTTGAGAGGCTCAGGTGGCACTTGAGTGTTATCTGGTGGCCCCTGACTGGCCACACGTTCCGATAACTTACGTTTGAGGCTCTTGTCGCCACTCTCAGACTCAGCCATCTGTACCGCAGTTGTTGCGTTCACGACTTTGATAGCACCACAATATAAGCTCGTGAGATTTCGATATGGCGCTATGCGACTTGCCTTCACTATCCGCCGGCCCATCTGAAGACTCGTCGTCGGCTTTGTCGTCTTCTACCGTGACAGTTGTGGAAGCAGGATCAGCTTCAATATCCTTATCGGATGTGACAGCGTTCATGTTCTGCCAACTGATATCCTCTACTCCCTGGCTTATTTGCCGTACCCGAATCTTCATCTCGTTTTGGGGCGAGGTGCTCAAAGGAGGAGAATTTGAGTTGGATCTGGATCGCGAAGAATCCTCCTCCTCTTCGGTGGGATCTAATTGTGTTTTGTTCTTCTTTGCAGGCGTGCGTGTGTCCCTGCGTTCCCGAGGTACATCGGCGTCCTACACGACATTCGGTATCATACTATGTGAGAGCAATGACGAAAGGACGCACACCAACCGACTTTGGGGTGCTGACTGGTTCCAGCGAGACCTCGCGTTCTCGTTTCCTAGAGAGTTTAGAGTCTGATCGAATAGATGAACACTGGGTGTGTGGGAATATACAAGAGAAATAAATTGACCTGAGCTGGGAGACGGAGGCGTAGAAGGTGGAGATACGTCTTGAGGCATCGGCGACTGAGAAAGCGCGTCTGGTACAGACATGAAGGTATTAAGTTGTAAAGGGTGTCTTGTTCAGGGGAACACCGTGTTCGGCTATACCCGACGCTCGGATAAGACAATGGCATAGGTACAACACTGGAGATTATAATGGCTACAGTATTTCTATCTAAATATTTCCCAGTGGCTACAGCTCGACAGCAATCCAATAGAGGGCATAATCAACCCGATTGTAAGTTATCAACAGAGCTTCCTCAGCTCGCCCAAAGCATACCCAGATTAGGATGTTGTAAAATCGGTCTTACCAGTATCAGCCCAGAATAATACATTACGTGTCCAACGGAGACGTATCGCATGATAAAGCTCTTCGACGCTCATCGGCAATGACTAGCATGTCTCTTAGACTTCGTTCATGAACAGGTTTCGTCAGGATACTGCCCGGAAACCAATCAGCAAGAAGTACACATGGATCCACAAAATAGCCATACCGATCAACACCGGCCTCCAAAAATTCCTGCTGATCTATACACGCCATCAAAACAGGTCATGGATGAAATTGGATCCTACTCACCATCCGGGAGGGCATTGCCTGACACATTGTCCACTTAAGTGACTAGACTCGAAAGATCAACAAATAACTGACCAGTAACCCCTACGATGAAATTAGTTCTTCCACATGACCGTAATTTTTGGACAGCCTGAAGCCCAGATAAAACTGGCATCTGATTATCAAGGAAAACGATAGCATATCTCTCTTCGTCTTCGTACTCCGGCTTTTGTTTTAAAATAGGCCCAAGGTTTCCGGAGGCGTCATTAGACGGCGTCAAGGTGGCCAAACCAGCAGAACCAAGGATCATCTCCAACGCCACCTCGCCGTTTTCGGCCGTCGAAACATGACATCCAAGCCGTGTCAGTAGACGCGTCATGAGAGAACGAGTAACTTGATCGTCGTCGACAACTAGAACAGGCAGTCCGGGTGCGATTGTTATCGGTGGAGTAATTGCAGATGGGCTGCCACGGTTATAGGCGGCGTCGAATTGAGCGAGTGGGTCAGAGACTTTAGAGGCGTTCGAGGCATTCGTTGGTTGAGGATCGATGCTGAAGGAATGTGGACTGGGCATCGGAAGACATACTGGGCGTGGTCTGGTACTAGAGCGAGGTTGAGTAGTCGATGAGGCTTGCAATATACCCTCCTTGAAATCATTTTTTTCCGGGAGTTTCTCAAATGAGCTTGTAAAGTCTGAACGTGTCAAGACCGGAGAACGAGAGCCATGTCTTTGTAAAACCAATTCAACACGGCCGCCTACATAAAAAGGTTGTAAAATAAGTGTCGCGCCTTACATACCTTACTAACCTTGTTCCATGAGACCTTGCATTGCAAAATTTGAGCGGCCAAAGTCTATTGGTGCTTTGGAGGCGTCAAAAATCGGCACTCCATCGGCCGCCGGTGTCGTGGAGCTACCCTCGAAAGACATAGGAATGACGTCCTTTCTCACAGGAATGGGAATCTGATCAGAGCGCTGCGTGGATTCCGAAGCTGGACAGTTCAAGTTGGTCAAGGTCTTTGCTCCGACGCCTAAAGGTAGCTCAACCCAAAACGTAGACCCTTCGTCGACTTTGGATCGGACTCCAAGTCGGCCACCGCAGAGCTTGACTATTTGTCGAACAAGTGCCAGGCCTAGTCCAGTGCCTTTTCCACCTAAATTATCAAAGTCAAGGATATTATCCAGGACAAAAAGCCCTTCGTGACTGACCTTGCTGTCGTCCTTGCTCAGTCTGATTAAAGGCAGCTAGAAGGCATCAGCTTTAGCAATGAAGCAATTTAAAGACATACAAAACAGTTTGTTCTGTACAAGGTCTCGTGCCTTGATGCCACAACCAGTGTCCGTGACTTCAACGCGAACAACAATGTATTCCAGCCCTGGAACTTTACCCTCGTTATTATGTTGACTTAGATGTGAAGTTGACAAAGGCGGATGCTCGTTGGCATTCGAACCTCCGTATGGAAGATCGTTAGCAGAGGACGCTACTGGAGATGTGATAGCACCAGAAAAATCGGCTGGTAAGACCAGCTTCGTTTTGATGGACAACTTGCCACCGGAAGGGGTGAATTTGCAAGCATTACTATTACCAACCACCTCAGTTGCGAAATTAAAGCATCATGCAGTAAGGCGCACCTGGCGAGATTGGTGATGATCTGTCTCAGCCTCGACTCATCTCCGACCACGATGCCATCGACATCAGGATGTTCAGACATGTGTTGACGAATTGCTTCTTCGCTCTTACCCATCGCTTCATAAGCAGCACGTCGTGCGATCTGGTCAATTCTTGGATCTAATTCTGTTTCAAAGTCCAGATCCCGAGCATCAGTAGTCAAACGAAGCGGAACGAAAAGCGATCGCATGACGTGATGGAATCCATATGGCTACATATAACAAGTAGGTCAGGATGTCATTCGCCGTAGGATCATCGTGTCAAAAATGTACCGTAGATGAGAATTCAAATTTCCCACTGTCCATCCGATTACTGAAGAGAAAATCAGCAAGAGAGACAAAATCATAGACATCTCAACTCATACAAGTCCAACATGTCATTTAGAACTGTCATACTTGAGATCAGTCATGGTCATACACAATGAGATGTTGATAGACCTTTCGACATCATGCTCAGGCTACCTTCCAAGGCGCTGAATTCGATCTCCTGCTCTTTAGCGACTGTCCCTGACGCTCCCATATTTTGCACTGCTAGAACTACACGCAGAAAGTCATGATCTACCACAAATCGGAAGAAATATGACTCACGGGCAGTATTGAGGGGAACTCGCACCTGTGATGACACAAGATGTTAGAAAACAAAAAAAAAAGTTTTCGACGGTGACTCATCATGGAAGACATATCTGCCACAGTTGTGAGTATCAAATATCTCTTCATGGATGGACGAGCTTACGAGGTGAGTCGTCGCTTGGAATCAGCCGCCTTCCTTTCATTGACCTGAGCCTTTTGAGTTGCCTGATACCAGAAGATATGAATCCCCATAGGGATGGATGAATAGTGCTATGGCCGACCTTGTACTGTACTTTGAGTTGGTCACGCAATGTGTACAGACGCCTCTCGGACTGAGCGTAACTATCAGTCTTGATATAATGTATCGACGAAAAAAAAATCCTACGTTTTCCCTCATATAATGGACGTACAACAAGACTGGGTTGGCGTTATTAGATTGTTGGATATTTCAAGGTACTGAATAATCGAGTGCCACTCACAACTATGAAAGAGGAAAAAATTGATCATGCCTGAGATAGAGTCTGTCAGTTCGAGATACAGCAGGAGACACAAAAATTCATACTTCTGACCCAGGTTTTCCTTAAAGGTATCATGAGGGTACAAGCACTGTAAAATTTGTCACTAATGAATATTTTGTGGCAGACGAAAAAGAGAATTACATCACAAAAAAAGTACTTGCACCAATTGCTGCTGGCAGGCGATTTAATTTAAGACCAAAGAGGGCAATGGCCTGCAGCGCCTGCATATCAATGGAAATGAAATCAGACGTTAACGAGCAAGGAGAGAGTAGGGCTCCCAACCGTTGTATAGTAGAACGCTGCAAGAAAATCTCGGTTCTGACAGCTCAGATGTACATGTGGAGCATTGGGGTAAAATGGACAGAGATAGCTGGCAGAGAATTGAGCCATGGTCATCCAAGCCAGGTAGAATAAACTAACATGAACAGCACTGAATAGAACGGCCTGGGCTGAAGATGAGCAAGACATTACAACGACATGTATACTCTTACCACAACCAAATTGAAAAGGTGATGAAAACTTGATAGATGTTGCTTCTGTCGCGGGGCCAATCGTACATGACCATGATGCTGAAGTACAATATCAACATTCGCCAAAAAAGAGCGGACACTCCGAGGAAACTTATGCGTTGTAGCGTACATGATAGGTAAAGTCAACACCGGGGCGATCTGTATGGTGGTTAGTCGGGAACAGAACCACAGAAGCGTATAACTCACTCCATAGTATACAATCTGATCGAAGACCTGGTAGATAGGTCTTGCAAAAATACAACCAAGAACCCAATTGAGAATTAACCATACTGAGGCCCAAGAAGCAAGTGATTTTTTGATGAACCAATTCTCCTATGTACCAATATTAAATACAGACAACTGTCGAGCGGATTTTGTCGCACCTGAGCATAATTAGTCTCTGACTTCGGGTCTGCGAAGCTTGAGCTAAAGAATCTGACTATAGCTGGCCAAATCCGCCATCGAAGTAGCACACCAATGGTAAGAACGCCCCCCACGCCCTCAGGCCCATGCAAACTCTCATGGTCGCTCGCGCTTCTCGCACCATGATGACTTCCCCCAGACTTTTCAAGACTCCCAACATGCTCAGAATGTGTTGCGGAACTTGAGAAATCCTCCGACCACACTCGATTCACAATTACCTCATCGACCACATCGTCGTCATTCTGTACGGGACCATCTGGCATCTCTACGACATGGCTTTCCGCGCTTTCGTCGATCACCAAACCGCTAGATGGGGCCTGGACGGTACCAAGACGTCGCTTGAACTTCGTCCACACTGTAACGATGACATCCCAGAGTTGTATTCTTTGACGAGCAAGGACAGGAAGTGGTAGGGCGTCACCGACAGCAGTTGAAGTTCCTGCATTCAAAGAACCGGCCTTCTCGTGACTTGGTTTCAGGGAAATCATATCAACTTGCTCCGCCCATCGAGTAAGTGTGCTGTGGCTGGGGTTCTGTGTATGAGGCGACCAAAAGGTCATGAACAAAGAACTCCTGCTTGACGATGAGGCGGAGGACGAAGGCAGGACCTAAACCCGCAATACAGCCGCGATTCAAAAAGGGGGGTTTCAATTTTGATGTGGCAAAATTAAATAAATCGAATATAACTCCTGCGATTACGGAATTCGTACATACCGGCGAAATTGAGAGGACGGGATGACAATTTACAGAATTAGCTATCCAAAGGGCCCTTTTCCAGCGTGCCTTCACACAATTGACATACAATTGAGACTTTTACATCTCGCCACATATGATGTCGATCGTTTGCATGAGATGCAGATACGGATGAAATCCCCACACTATCAGTTTGTTCTACTTGTCAATAGATGTCCTCATGATCAGCTATAAACCCTGAAATTGAATTGTATATTTGTGCTTCGGCACAGACGTGCCCCGAAATCACGGTCTGAAACTGGTCCTGAACAGTGCTGAACAGATCAAATCGTACATGAAATCACCGGAATGTTCTCAGGCAAGAAGGAAATGTTTGGTTCAGGCAACTAATAGGCCTTCCGTCAAACTGTGCCACCAACACCGAATTTGCCACTTTCCATCGACACGACGTCGGAGTGTGAATCTCCTTCTTCTTGTTCCTCCCTCCACTCTCACTCCAAACAGGACGCTCAGTGGCCCCTTCCACCGGATTCTCGTAATCAAAATTGTACTATCAAAGATCTCTTCGCTCTTGTGTTCTGTGTACTCGTTTTCTATTTTTCCCGCTTTATAGTAGTTTTCAAGCTCAACTCCCCTTTATGCCCTCACGCGTCTTTCTCAAAAACGGTGAGGAGGTCAAAGTAAACGGTATAATTATATCGATTTTCCTTTGTTTCATCAAGTGCATTCCTGACTTTTTTTCGCAGATCATGTTTACTGTTCCCCAAGTTGGTCGGTTCGGGACGGCACACCTTATTCGATCGCTCGAATAATGGAATTCCTACCGCCCGAGGACGTCCCTAAAGGACCGGAAGCTGAAAATTATCTTTATACTCGTGTCCGACTTGCCTGGTATTATCGTCCTGGGGACGTCAGCGACCGTTCTGTTACAGATTCTCGTCTCCTTTTAGCGGCTATATTTTCGGAAGTGTGCGACATCAATCAACTGAGGGGCAAGTGCCACGTGGTCCACCGAGACAAAATCTCCGACCTGGCTGGGTGGAAGAAACGCCCTGATCGCTTTTACTTCAATCGTCTCTTTGATCCTTATGTGAAAAAGGAGTTCGAGATCATACCAGCCACTGATGTCAGGAATCGTGAGTCCTTGGTCAGTTCCCTAGATACACATACTGATCCCTCTAGTCCCCGATAATATACGTGAAACTTTGATATCTCGCTATGAGTATGTCGTGGCGGAGAAGGAGATTATACCCGACCTGACCGATACCATCCGTCTTTGCAATACTTGCCAGGAATGGTGTGCAAAGTAGGTGGCTTA
>JAGGAW010008852.1:0-10522 GCA_017657375.1 Termitomyces sp. T27 | reverse complement strand
AATGCTTGTGACGCGCTTGATATTTGACGCGTCCAGTCACGGTCAGTCACACCGTGTTTACGTCAAGAAGTGTCTGGATAAGCTTCTAGGGGGTCTGGCACACCCCGCTATGGCCTTCCGGTCCCTATATATGACGGTTCACACTTATGTACATGTAGTAACCAGTCTCTCGCACTGGAAGAACTCTTGAAGGGACTCGATGCCTGTGATGCTAATTTGGTTGGCCGGGTCATGCAAAAGTTTGGTGTGCCTCTTGTTGCAGGGGAAATTCAGGGCTCGTGTGCTATCGTGGCACATACCGTTACTATGCATCGTGTCTCCTCCACACACGAGCTCTGCTTCAATCTCATGTGGTCACTGGTGCTAGGATGGGATTTTCTGGAGAGTACCTGAGTGGTTTGAGGGATCGAGTGATGTATTCCTCAAATATGTTTTACAGAGACACAATATGCTATTTCGCCATTCTTCTGAGCCTTTTTTGAGTCTTACCGACATGTCGCTCGGATCACGTGCTCGGCTAAATCCTTTCATGCCAAATGGGGATTTGATCGGCAGGTCTTCTTTGTTGCTCTCACAAACGCTTTAGTCGAGTGGCCTCACGTCGGCACAAGTATTAACCCGGATCCTCTTCTCTGCCGGGTTCAGTTTGCTATATAAACTTTTGTGGACGTCCCCTAGATTACCTATCACCCCGTTGTGTTATGTCTTCTGATGAGTGAGTGCCCTACCAGGTACCTGTCTGTCCTCGCTTGCCACTCAATCAGCCCTATGCAGGTTGTCTCATAGGTTCACGCGTCAAATGGCGACCTTGTAGTGTGTCACTCTTTCACTCCAATTCCATGATGTGAGCTAACATTTTGCAAGGCCCCCTGCTACAATAGTAGAGCATGTCCAGCTCCAAAGCAACTGGTAAGTTATGGATATGCTATGGTTTTTTTTATTTTGTTCTGATAGCCCTACGTCTAGGGGAAGACATCCGCACATTGTTTCATTGTTCATCTTGACCTCTATCTGACTAATTGTGATACCAGCGTTGTCCTAGCTAATGGGCTGACAAAACGCATAACCACCCCACTGTACGCTCCGAGGTTCTACATCTTTATCAACACTAACACTTTTCTGTAGCAAACGCCTTAGCGTGGAGGAGCATGAGGAGGAAGTAGAATTTGTGACCCCCACGTGAGATTGTGTCCTGCTCCTTCCTCTGACTACCTTTAATGATGCTCCTTTGAGGACGCTCAGTAAACACAACAAGCACACGGATTCTGTCTCTTTGGACATACAACCCACTGCTGGTGCCTTGGAACGTCCTAGCGAAGGTGATACCTCCCCAGATAGTCACCCCAATATGGCACAAACCAAGACCAGGTCAGTGTTGTCATTGTGTGGATTAGCATCATGCGCATCTTATTCTGCTCCTCAGGAATGCCATGCAAGAATTGTATGTCCAACAGTGCCCCATGTATCTTTTACTAACTATGATCAGCGGTGTTTCAAATGAGATGCTTAGGTACGCCTGTTTCTCTCACCATGTCTCACCTTTGTCACTGTGGGACATCACATAGGAATATATTGACCAAGCTGCTCGCCAATCCCGACGATTTCAGGACCTTTTTGGGACTTGGCACGACATGTGACACAACCACTGACGAGTTGGCTCCTGACAGTTCTGTCCCTTCCCTCAAAGGTACCTACTGGCTTCAAGCCGATCTGCTGTCAACTCACATTATTCACTAGGGGTGCAGAGCGGACTCAGCTCGCATACGTCGTCTCCATAATATTGTAGTGGAATCCTTGTTGACCATTCTTTCCTTCAGCTGATCTGCCCGTAGGACAGGATGCGCGTTCCCCCAAACACCTGTTTGACATGCATAAGTGAAGACTGTTCCTTACTGGTGCATGACTTATCAACGGTGAAGAAACACCGGATGCAAAAGGCAGTGCTGGAGTGCCAAAGACACCCATGACCCCTGTCAACCAATTGACCCCCAAATTTCAGGGTATGAAATACCTCCATGCCCTTGGCCTAAAGCTGTCTCATCCATTCACAGATGTGCCAGACACTCCCACACCTGTCCGCGGCAATCTTTCCCCCACGATTTGAGCCTCTAGGACTCGTGGTAGCCAATGTCCATCGCCGGCTGATATCAAGCAAAAGGACTCAGCATCACGGGAGTTGAACAATGGTCTGAGCGCCACAGAAGTTGACGATCCTTCACTTCAGGATCCCCTTCTTGTCGAAGACTATCCCAACCTCCCTGCCCTGAAGTGGGTGCTCATACTTATCCCCCCTTTTGACAACTCATACCTTTCAAATGCAGGAGAGGTGAGCTAGTGGGATGGAACGGTGCACCTGCTGTCAATTTCTTCAATGCAAGAGATTGGGCAGCCATCTGCCCCGAGATGCACACAGAGTATGTCCTCGATGAATGCGCCCATCATGTCTCTGACTGACAATCACCAATTACAGCTCAGTTCTTAGCGCTGTGCGCTTTGCATGCATCAGTCGTTACGTGAATTTGTCCCGAGTCGATCCTGCTCTCCTTGATGTATTATCTTTGAGATCTCGGGGCAAGGCCAGACGTCAGCTGCAGATCAAAGGTGTTCCTGCAGTGGCTCTTACGCCCATTTACGTAGTTGAGTCAAATCTCCTTGCTCTGCCCGCGGATAATCATATGCCCAACACCAAGTCTGTCTATGGATATGTTCATGGTCAGGAATATCAGCGCATGGTTGGATGTCTCGCAACCATCTTTGGTGAACCACGCTTGGTGGGCTCGTTGTTCCAGTCCCGAGTCAGTTTCTCCGCTATTCCACAAAGTACGTGATTAACCTCCAGCATCCACCGGCATTCGTCACATCTGGTCTACTTCTAGCAGGCCAGTCCTCGTCTCCTAGCAAGGGGTCACGCGTTTCCTATACAGGAAGCGGACCAGGACCCTCCACAAACTCTGCCACCTATCGTTTGACAACTGATGATAGTATGTGATTAACGCCGGTGGCATTGCTGTATCACTCACCCTGAGTTTAGTTCCCATTTACGACGCTTCTTTGTATTGCAGTCGCGCAGGTGCCCCGTTCAACATGGGTGCCTTCATATCTGCCATAGCTGATGTTTCGGATGTGAGCTTGGATCAGGCCATTCAAGACTTTGGCCATCGCATAGAGGAAGAGATTGTAGGTGCTTGCGCTGTAGTTGCACACAGTATCAATGTTAGTCCTTACATCAGAGACAAGGATACCAGTGAGATGGAAGAAGTGCAGGCATTGAATCTCAATGTACTGTGGGTTATAGTGCTGGGTTGGGATCAAGGCTCTGACAATGAAGATTAGTCCGTCTTTGTAGGATGCACATATTGTAGTGTGGCATTTGCTCCACTAGGCAGAGAAAATATAATGGCTTTCTGCTATACTCTGATGTTTGTTTTCGAGCTATGACATGATCATTTGTCTCGGTAATACCTTTGCCCAAGGATATCATTGTATGGACCACTTATTCCTTTCTTCAGGTAAAGATTTCAGCTTTTAAAGAAAGAGGAGGATGAAGACCTTTAACGCTCTCTAAACCATGTATTCCAATTAACTGACAATTAGATGTGTATTCACAATGTACTGTATTTTGCTCCTAGCTTATGGCTTATGGCGTACACAGTTCAATCTGTATTAACGCACGTAGCTAGCAACCGAAGTTTTAAGGCATGCAATAGAAGATTTTTGGTCTGGGGGCAGAAAACTTATGTGTGTCAGTCTCCAAAGACGGCTGCGTAGTGTTCAGCTGCTTACCATGTTAGCCCTCTGCTTCGTCTTCAAAATTTCGCAATCTCCTAAGTCAAAGAAGGAAGGCAGGATGGACCACATGTAGGTTCTTCCTGCATCATGAACTACGCAAGCAGCTGCCTCGCAAAAC
Source organism: Termitomyces sp. T27 (assembly GCA_017657375.1). NCBI lineage: Eukaryota > Fungi > Basidiomycota > Agaricomycetes > Agaricales > Lyophyllaceae > Termitomyces > Termitomyces sp. T27. The sequence goes on along the minus strand of JAGGAW010008852.1, from coordinate 6,615 downwards.
ACGCACAACATCCCTGCCCATGGACACATATGCCAGGGCATGAGAGCCATTGAGGGTTGCACTGTGGGACGCCACATGTTGCATAGAATATTCTGTCGGGTGCTTTCGCAGAGAGCATGGGACGTGCATCCGTATGCAGGGATAGTGTTGTCCATCATCCACAGCAGTGTCGTGTTGGCCTGTTGCTTAAAGATCTCGTCCTTACCAGCCAGACATCGAAGACGGTAGGTGGTGGGCATAATGGTAATGTGTTCGTTTTCCAATCCACCATCTATGCCTGAAGCGATGTGCGCCTACATTTATGTCAGTATTGCCAGAAATTTGGATGACTTAAGCGTACCGCAGAGTAGGAGGTAGCTATTGTATAGAACAGTGCGGGCAATGCAATGTTTAGTCCACATTCTTCAAATAATTGCACCATACGAAACTCGTCGCCATTCCTGCGGGTGAGGCATGTAAATTCTCGATGCATTGCCGCATCCCACGCTACTAGACTCGCAGGAAAATCCGTGGATACACGCATCTTCATTTCAGTGAAGAGCATCCAATGGACATAACGCCTTGACATTCGCAGGAGAGCCAAAAGTGTCCGCATGTTCAATGGCCCAGGTGCTGTGTGGTCACTGGGGACAGTGAGACGTGCCAGGTTGGATGGACATAGTGACACTTACCTGTTGATGTTGTAGATTGCATTTGTGAATCTGATGAGATCTTCATCATTGTCGTCTAGTCGGATCATGACCTGCGAGTTTCCGTGACGTTTCATTGGAAGGTCATCCCTCATCTCTGAAGATCAAGGAGTGAAAACCGAGGACTGATTGATGGACCTGAATCTCCATCTGTGCAATTCTGATGCTTAGATTGGCATCCGACAGATGGAGTGGTGCCAGCGTCAGGTCCCCTGACAAGATGCACATGGTAGCTTCTGGAAAGACAGACATCGAAGTACGGGTACAAGGTCAGTGAAATTTGAAGGTCGATACCTTCACTGAAGCCTCTGCGTGTAAACCTTGTGGCCGATGTAATTTTTTTGGTTGATCGAGATTGTTTTGTCTTGATCCTGTTCGATGATCGGCATGGTGAGAAGACGTCATACCATTCGTTGAGGAGTCATGCACTCATGGCACTGCTAGGTATGTCTTTATCCAGTGAGTGAAAATTAAGCTTTGTCCATCAGGGGTTGGTGCCCGTACAATGTCAAAAAGACTGTCGCATATCCTGTTGAGGATCTGTCGGTGTTTCTCACTGTCCTGAGTGCCAAGAACTGTATCGTGTCCGGTTCCACCATGCTGTTCACCATAAACCAATGGTCATTCGAGCCTAGCAAGATTGATAAAACTATATCCATGATGGGATAGACAGACACGTCCCCCTAAACCTCCTGGCTTAGCTGTTCGGCATGAATTTTATCGACACCCTGGAACTGGATACATACACATCTTTGCTCAGCGAGATAAAGAAAGTTTACATGTGGGAATATCACTCTGGATGCCGTTGGGTGGTTGTCATTGTATCCCAGCGCCCCTATCTTTACGTTTCATTCAACCGTGGGCATGAACTGCACCACTGTGACCTCCCTCTTCTGGGCCTATCCGCTGCTTATGAGCGAGTCCATAACCCTATAGAATGATTCCGGGTCTATGGGTACACGAGTCCTGGAAGAAAACCATGCCAGGGCTATCAGAAAGTATGAGTATCAAAGAAGTGAAAGAAATTTGGTGGATGCAGATGTAACACGAACTTTTTTTGTCCACTGATGCTCCGTTTTACTCTGGATGCCGGTTGGTTACGGTTTGCTTTCAAGAAAGATGTAGAGGACCGTGGCAAACCGTGTGGCAGCTGGAGTTTGCACGATCGAATAAAGTTTTAGCTCATTGGCAGTAGTGTATCGTATCAGGTGTCAATAAACAGTGTGTGATCGAGAGCCGAACAACATTCTGCTATGTCACGTGGGTGTGTCTCATTTGCATATCCAATACCGCGAATCCATGACATTGACAGAGACTGCCTCTCCCTCGACTTCTGACAAACTCGGTGTTGATTACTCCCATATGACGGTACAAGTATTGTTGCCTCATGTTCGACTGGAGAACCCAAAATTCGGAGCCTTTCGCTGGTTTACTGAGGTCGTTCCCGCTACAAAGGAGTTGACTGCACGCTTCGGAATGAATACAGATGTGCATGTTTGTCCTGAATCTTTCTATCTGGCGGTAATGTTGAACCAGCTTGCAGGAGTTGGCGCAGCGATTGGACAAGGAAGAGAAGATCCCATGACTGGCCTGTGCAGACGACGTGTTCTCGTTATTTCGAGCGGACATGGTCGACGACCCAACTCTGCGTTCAGCTGTCAGTTCCAAGCAAATACAAGAAGCGTGTTTTGAGATCTTGAAACTGTATAGATTGCTTGACGTATATAGTTTGGTATCAGGAGACCCTGTCAGCCCTTTCATCCAAACTTGCATCGCGGCCATGCCATATCATCAAAAAACAGTGAGTCGAGACATGGTAATGTGCATGGCTCTTCTTATAAGCTATCATAGCCCCTTGGTTCTCTTAATGACTTGCAAGAACTTATTTCGACGTTTATGCTGGGTCTCAAAGAGCATCTCAATTCAGTACACAATGTGGCCTGGGGAGTCGATGTCACTCATCTTCCATCAACTTCAGACCACCTGCTTTCCCTTTACTCAGATCTTTTGGACCGAGAGGGGAAAAAAGACGTGATGAATACATTGATAAACCTTACAATCGCCGCTTTACACATTGGCCTCATCCTCAAGGTCAGCTCCGACTTTTGTTTGGTATTCACCTGTTGACAGTCGCAAAGGGTAATCTTGTTATTCCCTCCGATTTTGGGGGAGTGGGTAAACTACTTCTTCATATGTGAATCTTTTGTTGAAGTGCCTGGGGACCTGCTTATACCAATACTGACAGGGCAAACAGGAACAGTAATCAGGTCAACGACAAAGTGACCTTGGCGTTGCTAAATGGACGTGCCATGACAGGGCGACGAACCAGACATTTCCACAACCAGCTGGATTTGACATTAACTGTGTCTCCTCTGTTGCTCCTGCTGCCACGGGAATACTCTGAAATCGCTGGTAGAGATAGCCTTCTAGAAGTGAATATTTGTTCTATGACATGCATTCGGATGGTCTCATGAATTAGACCTGGTCTGTACTGGGTAGCGTGGCTTGGCCCCCCCAACTGTACGAAGCTGAACGGGTGGTTTGGAGGGTAATGTTTGCCACCGCAAGAGGTGGGAACCTGTTAGACAAGCTGTCCACTGCCTTGCCCAAGCTATCTCGCTTGGCTACGGCCATGAGGACTCAGTGGATTAACATTTATAAAAGTCCTCTGTGTGAGTCGGTTTATCTCTCACGTGTGGATGTAGTGTAACTAATGTTGCCTCAAACAGCTGTTGGCTCGGGCGAGGTGGACGGTCAAGGTAATAGGATTCATTGAAGCTTCTATGACATGCAAATGAAAAATGATGTGCAGATAGCTCTGTGTCTACAGACTCTAGTCCAGGGGGAGCCGGAAGTGAAGCGTTGATGCCTCTGCAATCGGACGTGACGGATAATCTCTCCAATGAAGAAGTCTCAGGCGCTGACATGGTACATCTGACATCATTAAACCGTGCGTGTAATGTGTATGCAAGGTGTTTGTGTCCTAGTTCGTGGTGGGGATAAATCCGGTCAAGATTCAAGAAACCCAGAGAACAATCGTATGATGCGAAGCAGTATGAGATCTGCTGCGGATGCTGGTGCCAAACCTATCATTCCTTTGAGCAAGCCATCGGGGCCACGAGCAAAACCTTCTCGTAAGCCTCATATCTTTGTGGATCTTACCATGGATGAAACAGTGGGCTTCCCTTTCCTTCTTGACTTCCACTTGCGTCAACCGGCTACAAGGATTTCGAGAACGATACCGAAGAAAAGATATCTCTGCAAGTTGATGTTCCGTTGCAGCCTGCCACACAAGAATACGTCTTCGAGGTTACTGGTCATAGGGATGGCAATGGTACCCCGGCGACGTACACCTATCGACCAACTTTTCATGTAAGTCAAGCCTATCATGCATGACTCTACACAGATGACGAACCTCTCTATGCATTAGTTAGATGAAGACGCAAACTGGTTCTGCCTGATGGAAAGGGCGGCGGTAGATGCAACACCTGAGTCAGGATTTGTCAAGATACTTGATTATACTGATTTTGTATCTCGAGACCCCAGAGTCCTCATGGAAGATCTGAGGAGCCATGCTTGCATAGTCCTAGTGGGCCGCCCTCACACAAAACAAGACTTCACGAGGCCGCAATTAGCACGTGTCTTTGCATTGGATCAGCCCACCACCTTGCACGGTAACTTCCTATGCACCAGCACCGCAAAGCACTACCTAACTTTTTGTAGATTTTACCATATCAGGTAAGGACAAGATCCAAAGTGGTACTCTTCTCGACGTATTTGATGCAATGGAAGCGGACCCCCCTAAGGCTTTGAACTGCCTTCATCTTACGGCTGATATGCAGAAATCCTCGGTGAAAAGATCCACGCAGGCAAAATCCGCAAAGGAATTTGATCGCAGTGTTGCGATATACCATAACTTACAGCCTGAGTCCACTTGGACGAAGGTCCCCAATCCATCGGAGTCTACATGCCAGTAATGAGTAGTCGCACCAGTCAATGCAATAGCCCATCGCATGTCCAAAACAGGGTACAAATCCCCGTTTTCACAGAACATGTGTCCGCGCACTCTCAGCCATGCAATGGTATCAGTACTGAATGGTAAGTCATGAAAGGCATCATGCGATGCAGGAAACAACGACCGTTGGAACATTGTTTGACTGGTTCTTACGCCTGGGATGACACTGTATGTTCTTGGGACCCAATGGCCGGTGTGGACAATAGCTCAAAATCTTCATGTTTTTAGCATCATGCATCCTAACTTGCCTCATGCAGTGGTGACTCCGGAACCTACCCTTTGTACTGGAGGACACTACTATGCAACGGCAACAATCGAGGCTTCGGTTGTTGGTATTTTCCATGATTTCATAGGGAAACGAACGGTTACCAACACGGAACATCGCGCTGCATCTCACGAACTGCTAACTCGGATCCTGTCATTTTATGTCATAGATCTTGTGAATCTGCCCCCGTGTAAGTAAATGCCTGTATGTCAGTGGCTAATCTCTTATACAGCATTGTATCTGTTATACAAAATAGACCGAGACACCACGCATTTCCCTGATTTAATGACATGGGATGGCGCGCTATCACTGTTGTATCTATGTGTTTATTTTGAACTTTACAGTGGGCTTGTACACTGGAGTTACATCTCACGGAAGGATCAAGAAGCATTAAAGGCAGCAATTAAAAATCGTCAACGTTCCCGGAAGGTACTTTGGCCAATCCAAGTTTTCACAGGGTGGAGTTTGGTATTCAGGTGCAGATGCCTACTCGAACATATTTGCACCCTTCCTGGTCCACCATGCACGCCTACTGATAATCTACAACAATCTCGCATTCTCTATAGGTTTAGATGTGCATAAAGGTCAGGCACTCCCAAAAGATGTTACCAAGTACATTGATTGGTGTCTTTGAGGCGGTCCTGCGTGGGATGTCTATAACCAGACAAAGTGCAAACCAATAACACATCACACATTCACCTGGTTAGGAGGTAAATATGAAATTGTGGAATCAATGGACACAGAATACGGTGAGAATTGTGCCAGGAGTCAGATGGATGCTAACCAAGGGTCATTCATATTCTAGATATGGGCGAACACATAGATGGCTGTGTCTTTGGAGACTGGAAGGCTGCTATGTTTATGGGCATTGCTTTGGACACAGCAAGGGCAAGCATGTTTGAGGCATGTGTCCCGCATGAAGGCATGAAAAATGAAATGTTGTTTGAAGGTGAACCTACAGCAATGAGCAATGAATCCGAGGAAACCAGCTCTTCAGTCTCTGTGCATTCTTCTAAGCATCGCATCGGCAGCAAGAGGGCAATGCACATGCCTATTAGTCAGTGTTTTGCATTTAGTTTGTGTTCATTGCTCATTCTTCTACAAGAAACCAAGAAATCATGCTTGTCATGATATTTTGCTATATTTTGTGTCAGTGGAGCTTTGGAGGTTGGGACCATATGTTCGATGTGATGATAATCGTATATATCTAATGCTAACTATGGAAAGCTATCAATAAAGGTACACTGTCACCAGGTCACGGATGACAAATGATTGATTCACATGGCTGAAAACTTTTGAGTTGAGCCTACAATCAAATGCATTCGTCTTTGTACAAAACTGAAATTAATTATTGACCAATTGTTGTTCTGCTGCGACTGCTGTCATTCGATGCCTGTTGACCCAGTGACACATCAAGTTGTAGCAATATGAGACTGAATCCCACCCAAAGAGAAAGATATGGATTGCCCCGGACCAGTCCTCACAAGTGGATGTTCTGTGACGTTGCTCCCCACTTGTGCTGTCACTGGGTGCAGGAAACAATGGTCTGGACCCAAACAATGTAAAAATATGTTAAAAGTAATCCAATTGATTTCAAAATTCCATTTGAATGTTTTTGGTAAAGCCATAGAAAAATTATTGTGAAT